>JASPKZ010010677.1:87500-355000 GCA_030220185.1 Diploptera punctata | reverse complement strand
ATCATCCTCCTCTCCTCCTCCTTCGCCGGTATGGAAAGCGACGGGAAGCTACCAGACCTACAATTCCCTAGTAAAGCTGCAAGCATAGCATAAAAATGCTATGATTGCAGTGAAAGACCTGCCCTCGGGCAGAATTACTATGGATGGATTGTAATAAATGAAATTTCTTAATAGAATGTGGCTTATGTTACTACCCTAAGCCCTTTAATTTTAATTTTTCTTCAACAACGGCATGCATATTGAGACATGTTCTCAACAAACAAATTATGAGGTAAAATTTAATACACAATTGATCTTCTTGGTGATACAATATTAAAATATATACAGTCAATATGCCCATTTCACCAATAAATGTTTAAAAAACTAGTTGACCATTTTAAACATTTATTGGTGAAATGGGCATATTGACTGTATATATTTTAATGAGGTAAAATGTCAACACTCTAACATCATCATCATAATTGGCTCGACAGCCCCATGTGGGCCTTGGCCGCCTTCAGAAACCTATGCCAGACTTCCCTGTTCTGCGCTTCATTCTTCCAGTTTTTTATTTTTAAAATTTTAATGTCTTGAATTATACCATCCTCCCATCTTAATTTAGATCTTCCAACTTTTCTGGCAAATAGTGGTTGTTCATTATAAATTCTTTTTTTAATCCTTTTCTTGTCCATGCGACTCTAACACGGATCCTAAATATTTACATTTGCTTTACATACAGAATTTGGGAAATTTATTACTACAGAAAAAATACACAAATAAGTTTAAAGGGAAAAAGAGAGTACGGTAACACATCCTACACTTTACAAAAAAAAAAATATGTTAATAAAACCATGGGATACTGAAACTTCTCTTAAGATGCTTACTGCATTCAATATTTACAATTTACAACTCTATAATTTATGACAATACAATCATTTCATAAACGTTTACCAAAATCCTGGCCACAATCATCAGAAAATAAAAAAAAAATTGTGTAATTATGTAACGGTATCTTTCAACACGATTTTCATCCACTTAAAATCATTCGATCGACTTGAAACTTTGTATACTTATAAAGGACCAATGATAATACAATAATTTCATAAATGTTTCTAAACTCCTGGCCAGAATCAGCAGAAATTCAAAATAATTTTAAAGATATTTACATTTTTATCTTATTCTGTAAAATGTTAAAACTAAAAAATAAATGAATATATGTTTAATATTTCGCACTTTGAATTCTAAACAAATTTAATTTATTTTCAATTCAACATGCCAAATATTAAACATATATTCAAGCATACATTGCTTACTTATTTTCATAAAAATAAAAACGAATTTAAAGAACACAATCAAAATTTGTACAATAACAGACAAATACTACTACTTCGCTACATGTTCCAAAATTTTATACAACTTCCAGATCTAAACATACTAGATATCTAGGACCCAAATTATGTAATGAATTAATTAGATCCAACCCAGAACTAAGTAAACTAAACACAGGTACTTTTAAAAAAGCAATTACATTAATTACTTTTAATTAAGTCAATAAAATTAATCATTTTAATATTTTTAAAATAATAAATATCAAGCATCTATTTTTGCTTATATTATTATATAACTAATTAGTTTCTTCTGTATTATTGATTATAATCCATTACATTATATGATTTATTTTTTTGTAGTATATCATTCCCCATTCCATTAATTCTTTTCTTAGAATAAGTCTTATTCCCCAATGCGTTATTATTTTTTATTTGTATGTGTCATAATTTATGTAAAAATGAAACTGGCCCCTAACTTTAAATGTACATATTCTATTTTTTTATTATTCATGTAACTGAACTGCACCCGAGCACGAGCACTTGCTCATTCGGGTGTCAATACTGTATATAACATTTATTTCTAAATAAAATTTTATTCTTATTATTCTTATAAATAATTCTTTAAATAAATAATAGTTTAAAAAACTAAAACAACACGCTTTATTAGAAAACCAAACTAAAAACTATAAAATAAATAATACTTTTAAAAACTAAAACAACACACTTTATTACAAAACTGAACTGAAAAATAATTTTAATTTAACACGCTTGGGATAAAATTAATGTGGTCAACAAAAGAATTATTTCAGACACATTTAGAATAAAACTACAGTTATCTACAAAAAAATAATTTTACCATTAAAAACGTGGGGTGCTCTATATCAATTAATATATTTGATAATAAACAGATATCGGTAAAAGTAAAGCCTGTAAGAAGAAAATGTAAAAAACCATAAAAAGCACCCCACGCTTTTGATGGTAAAATTATTTTTTTTGTAGATAACTCTACTTTTATTCAAAATGTGTAGGAAATTATTTTTTTCTTGACCACATTAATTTTATCGAAATCGTGTTGAAAATTATAATTACTTTTTCATTCTTTACTTCGGTTTTCTAATAAAGCGTGTTGTTTTAGTTTTTTAAAACTATTTTTTTAAAGCATTATGAAATATGATTGAATATAGGATGAGGCTTAATTTAATATTTTTTAAAACATTCTTATATGAATTCTTACCATATGAGGTAAGAATGTTAAAAAAAAATACGAAGGTCTCTACTTTTATACTCCAGTTATCTTTTCAACTGAGCTACCTACGCCTCCAATCTACATGCATTTTTTTCTATCATTGATACACTTCTCAATAGGATCAAAGGCTATTAACCGTTGTTCCAACACATCACCTGGTAGCTTCTCATTTAAAAATACTTGTTAATAAGAATTTAACATAACTTTATAAAGCCAGTACAGCTTTTTTTTTACTATTTTTATTGTACATGTAACATTTCTCACTGAATAATAAATTATATTTGAAGACAAACATTTTTATGGGGTTTCTACATCTTTCCAACTGAGCTACCTAAAAGTGAATTTTTTCCCTTATTTATACACTTCTCAACACCGCCAAAGGCTATGAACCATTGCTCAACATGCCATCTGGTGGCTTCTTATTTAACAACACTTTAACAGGAATTTAACAAAAAATTAAGTCCACCGCTGCGGTCTCGAGGTAGCATGCTGCCCTGTCAGGCATCGGGCCCAGGTTCGATCCCCAGTCAGGTCAGTTTTTCTGGATCACAATTGAAACTAAGGCCAAATTACTAAAATAGAAAAATCTAAGTAAGTAACAATTTGGAAGAAAATGTACATCTACAAGAATAAAAAGAAAACCAATTTTGAAATTCCCGAAGAAAGAGAAGAAAAAAATTGATTTGGAAGTTCGTCAGCCAGCAGACGGAGCAGAAATCAACTTACAGGATGCACAACAGCAAAACAACAATTGGAATGCATCGACAATGTCGCGCAAAAGCGACAAAACCTGTCTGCATAAAAATCAAGACATTTCAGAGTGGGGGGCGACAAATTCCTAAATGGCTAGGGGGCGACAAATTCCTAAATGGCTAGGGAGCGACAAATTCCTAAATGCCTAGGCGCGACAAATTCCTAATTGGCTAGGGGGCGACAAATTCCTAAACGACTACGAGCGAAAAATTCCTAAATGGCTAGGAGCGAAAAATTCCTAAATGGCCAGCGACGGAAAATCCAAAGTGGAGGGGCACGAGAAATTCCACAGTCGAGGGGGATGAGAAATGGAAAAGATGGGATCTGGAGTGGCGAGAAATTTCAGGGTGAAATAAGACTGAAAATATAGACTCTAAAGAAAATATGAAGTGAAATGAGAAAACAAAATGAAGTGAAATGAGACTCAAAATATAGACTGTGAAGAAAATTTAAGTAAAATGTGAGACAAAACCAAGTGAAATCGTGAAATGGAATATGCAAGGTGATAGAACACAGAAAACTGAAATAGATATTAAAAAGATAAAACTGGATACCAGGGAATATATTTGAATGAAAAAAATTCAGTATGCCATGTTTATTTCACAAATCACACAATCCCACCCATATAATGTATCAAAATATTAATACGTTGTGGTAAAATGTTAGTAATATGTTAGTAATGTTAATATGTTATTCTTCATTAATTCCAGATTAATAGATGACTTTTATAAAACCCCAGTGTGAAATGAAACAACATGGATACTCAATATTTATCACTGTTGTAATGCCTGTATATTGTAGTAAATTTCCTAAATTATCAAATGAGAAAAATAAATATTTCAGTTTGGTTCATAAATTTGGGGGGGGGGGGAAATGCAAATTTACCAGAAGAAAAAAGTCATGACTCCAACAAAATGACGAGTAACAATGCAATGAGGCGGTCGAAAAAACAGAGAATGAGGCGGTCGAAAAAAAGAGAGAATGAGGCGGTTCGAAAAAAAAGAGAGAATGAGGCGGTCAAAAAAAAAAAGAGGCAACGAGGCGATCAAAAAAAAAGAGGGCAACGAGGCGATCGAAAAAAGAGGCAACCAGGCGATCGAAAAAAAAAAGAGACAACGAGGCGATCGAAAAAAGAGACAACCAGGCGATCGAAAAAAAAGAGACAACGAGGCGATAAAAAAAGAGGCAACGAGGGCGATCGAAAAAAAAAGAGACAACGAGGCGATCGAAAAAAAGAGAACGAGGCGATCGAAAAAAAAGAGAACGAGGCGATCGAAAAAAAAGAGAACGAGGCGATCGAAAAAAGAGAGAATGAGGCGATCGAAAAAAAGAAGAGACGAGGCGATCGAAAAAAAGAGACAACGAGGCGATCGAAAAAAAAAGAGAACGAGGCGATCGAAAAAAGAGACAACGAGGCGATCGAAAAAAGAGAGACAACGAGGCGATCGAAAAAAGAGATACAACGAGGCGATCGAAAAAAGAGATACAACGAGGCGATCGAAAAAAGAGGTAAGACGAGGCGATCGAAAAAAGAGAGGCAACGAGGCGATCGAAAAAAAGAGGCAACGAGGCGATCGAAAAAAAAAAGAGACAACGAGGCGATCGAAAAAAAAGAGACAACGAGGCGATCGAAAAAAGAGACAACCAGGCGATCGAAAAAAAAGAGGCAACGAGGCGATAAAAAAAAGAGGCAACGAGGCGATCGAAAAAAGAGGCAACGAGGCGATCGAAAAAAAGAGGCAACGAGGCGATCGAAAAAAAAAAGAGACAACGAGGCGATCGAAAAAAAAGAGACAACGAGGCGATCGAAGAAAAGAGGACAACGAGGCGATCGAAAAAAAGAGGGCAACGAGGCGATCAAAAAAAAAAGAGAGCAACGAGGCGATCGAAAAAAAGAGGGGGCAACGAGGCGATCGAAAAAAAGAAGACGGCAACGAGGCGATCGAAAAAAAAGAGGCAACGGAGGCGATCGAAAAAAAAGAGAGCAACGAGGCGATCGCATAGAAAAGACAACGAGGCGATCGGATAGAAATGACGAGGCGATCGGATAGAAATGACAATGAGGCGATCGGACAGAAATGACAATGAGGCGATCGGATAGAAAAGACAATGAGGCGATCGGATAGAAAAGACAATGAGGCGATCGGATAGAAAAGACAATGAGGCGATCGAAAATAAAAGACAATGAGGCGATAGAAAAGACAATGTGGCATTCGAAAAGAGAAGAGATGATCAAAAAGAGATAATCAAAGAGACAACTAGTGATTACATAAAGGATAAAACTTGGCTGAAATAGCAATAAAATAAGAATGGGTATATAAAAAATATTTCTTTGGTTTCATTTTTCTTCATTACGATTAATATTAATTGTCCCTGCAACAAACAGTAGGGAAAGAAGTAAAAGTAAAGCAGTAATTCCTACAGCTCCAACAACCAAAAAGATGAATGCATTCTGGCTTTATTCTTTCAGGCTTTATATTAATGATGGTGGAAATAAAGTTTATGGTCTCTAAAATACAAAATATACCTGCAAGATGAAGTGCGAAAATAGCTAAATCTTTTGCGGCTCAACATTATGTACAATTAAGACATTCTATGATTGTATGCTTATTTCTTCTTTATAATTTCCTGACAGAAAATTACATGATTTTTAGCCAGGTTTAATTAGTTTTATTAAGGATTCTCTTCTGTTCTCAGCCATTACAGCTGGTTTCATCACCCTAAATTGTAACTTTATTCTTCACAATTCTGGATGGGAACTGGTCAAAATTGCATCCCTCTTGTACAATCAAAAGAGATTGTTGCTTTGTACCGAGGCAATACACCTTAGCCCATTCAACCACAGTGTAAGAGAAGTATTTTATACTCTTATCAAAGCACAAGATTATTCTGCTCACACATCATTACTGGCTGAGACCCTTGATTTCTAAGTTTAAGTGCCCCTTGATATCTAACAGAACCACTATATTCTATAATCCAACTTAAGGGACTAACTGGTGAATTTCAAATTTCTTTTAGTTTTCATCTGATTGTTTTGAAATTTTTAACATATCATTGTATGCTTATAGAAGCGTTTCTGTCAAGTTTGGTGTTCATAAGTAGTATATTTAATACACAAGTGATCTTCTTGGTGATAAAATATTAAACTATATATGCAGTCAATATGCCCATTTCACCAATTAATGTTTTAAAATAGTCAACAAGTTTCTACAGCCAAGCTGTCATTCTCAAGACCAGATATTGAAAAATATATTGAATATTGAAAAAAATAATAAATAAGTACGAAAATAAGTTTCATTGGTTTGGACATTGCCTTTTTGAAGAATTGTAAAAAAGAATCAGTTTTTCCAAAATTCATTCAGGTAAATGTGTAAAAAAATTGTAGAAATAGAGAGAGAATAACCAAATTTACTAAGCAAAAGTGGCTAGATTCGGAAATTAAATACCTTTATTCTAAGAGGAGCAGATTGGAAATTCAATCTTATAAACTGTGGAAAATATTAACAGCACATCTTAAAAGTCAATATCTGGTCTTGAGAATGACAGCTTGGCTGTAGAAACTTGTTGACCATTTTAAAACATTAATTGGTGAAATGGGCATATTGACTGCATATATATTTTAATAAGTAGTATAGTTTCAGAATTATGATTTTTTAAAACTATTTCTTTTATATCTCCTAAAAATGCTCCTTATGATGCATTTTTAAATATTATCTGTTGAACTTTGGGATTCACAGTATTTATGATTCCACTAAACACATTTGCTATACAAAAAATATTCATAAAGGGAGGATACTGCTTATTTTTCATTTTTTGAAAAAAAAAAAAAATATCACTCTTATTATTTTTTCCATCTCCATTTGAAAGAACTCACATGTCTTAGACTAGTAACTGCACACCAAATTTGAATTGGCATTTATTCGAGACTTTAACCACAATATTTCACTTTGATAGCAAAAAAATTGCATCGCAAGGAGCATTTTAAGTTTCAGAAAATGTTATAAAAAAAAAACAAGGAAACCAAACAAAAAAAACGCATTTTAAATCTTAAGTAGTAACGTTGACCATACATGCAAGGGTATTTAAACTCTTACATCATGGGGTCAATTTTGCTCCTACAATAAAAATGTTTACATGAAAATGATCCTAAAGAATCAGAGTCATTAAAAGGAACAAACAAAAAATAATTTTTTACCATTTTTTTCAACATTTTACCATTCAGTCCCCTTAACCTAACATAAAATGTTTCTTTACTCCTCATTAATTATACAAGATTCTTCAACAATAAACTTTCTAAAAATGCATTTCATCTTTAATAGAAAACGAATGTGAACAAATGCCAAAAGTCACTATCAGATGCTGATATCATGATAGCATGACCCAATACCTTGATCATATTTATATTCTCTATTCAAGTACTCAGAAGGAAACTGCATGCCAAAACTTACCTTCAAATTTCTTCCAGAGAAACGTTGTGATGTAACAAGGCCATGTCCAAAAAATGATATGCATTTTTAACTGCAAGACACTAAAATATTATAAGGAAATAATAACTCCTGAATTGGTATAATGGATAACCCCCACCATCTATCGTCCATGCTACATCCTGCCTCACTTCACTCTGCTCTTATTAAAGCAGAGTGTCCGTCTGCTCCATACAATGGATTGTCATTCCTGAATTCTGGCTTAAATTTCTGTGCCTTGCAGTTAAAAAGGCAGCTAATTTTTTGGACATGACCTTGGTACATCACAATGCTTCTCTGGGAGATATTTCAAGAGAAGCTTCGGCTTGCAACTGTTGATAGTTCCCTTGTCAATTATCCTCAGCAAGTATCATGGACCCTATTTCAGAACCTACACTAAAAGAACAGAAGTTATTATTAGCAACTGAACCCAAGGCTGGTAGGAAAGCCATATGATAACTTCTAAAGATTATTCACTTTTAGGTTGCAGTAAATAACAGAAGGCCATGATCTCATTTGTTATCTCAGCAAGTTTACCATCTATGCATTTGAAACTTAAACCTCACATTAAAACATCAAAAAATTATACTGAAACTTTAATAATAAAATAACCCATAATAAATAACATATTAATAAATATTAAATGTAGCTTCTATTTACACTTATTAATTAGAAGCAATGAGAAATTATTAATGTCTTTCAAATGGTTAAAACTCAAAATTTTCAATACAGCTGAATTGGTCCCACCAGTTGAAATACACGAGTGCAGTAAACATGTCAAAAGGGGAATACACAAGTGCAGTAAACAGGTCAAAAGGTAAATATACAAGTGCAGTAAACAGATCAAAAGGGAAATATACAAGTGCAGTAAACAGGTCAAAAGGCAAATATACAAGTGCAGTAAACAGCTCAAAAGGCAAATACACAAGTGCAGTAAACAGGTCAAAAGGGAAATACACAAGTGCAGTAAACAGGTCAAAAGGGAAATATACAAGTGCAGTACACAGCTCAAAAGGGCAATATACAAGTGCAGTACACAGCTCAAAAGGGAAATACACAAGTGCAGTAAACAGGTTAAAAGGCAAACATACAAGTGCAGTAAACAGATCAAAAGGGAAATATACAAGTGCAGTAAACAGGTCAAAAGGCAAATATACAAGTGCAGTAAACAGCTCAAAAGGCAAATATACAAGTGCAGTAAACAGCTCAAAAGGCAAATTCACAAGTGCAGTAAACAGATCAAAAGGCAAATTCACAAGTGCAGTAAACAGATCAAAAGGCAAATACACAAGTGCAGTAAACAGATCAAAAGGCAAATATACAAGTGCAGTAAACAGGTCAAAAGGCAAATACACAAGTGCAGTAAACAGGTCAAAAGGGAAATACACAAGTGCAGTAAACAGATCAAAAGGCAAATACACAAGTGCAGTAAACAGTTCAAAAGGGAAATACACAAGTGCAGTAAACAGGTCAAAAGGGAAATACACAAGTGCAGTAAACAGGTCAAAAGGCAAATACACAAGTGCAGTAAACAGGTCAAAAGGGAAATACACAAGTGCAGTAAACGTCAAAAGGGAAATACACAAGTGCAGTAAACAGGTCGAAAGGGAAATACACAAGTGCAGTAAACAACTCAAAAGGGAAATACACAAGTGCAGTAAACAGGTCAAAAGGGAAATACACAAGTGCAGTAAACAGATCAAAAGGCAAATACACAAGTGCAGTAAACAGGTCAAAAGGGAAATATACAAGTGCAGTAAACAGCTTTAAAGGCAAATACACAAGTGCAGTAAACAGGTCAAAAGGGAAATACACCAGTGCAGTAAACAGGTCAAAAGGGAAATACACAAGTGCAGTAAATAGGTCAAAAGGGAAATACACAAGTGCAGTAAATAGGTCAAAAGGGAAATACACAAGTGCAGTAAATAGGTCAAAAGGGAAATACACGAGTGCAGTAAACAGGTCAAAAGGGAAATACACCAGTGCAGTAAACAGGTCAAAAGGGAAATACACCAGTGCAGTAAATAGGTCAAAAGGGAAATACACCAGTGCAGTAAATAGGTCAAAAGGGAAATACACCGTGCAGTAAACAGGTCAAAAGGGAAATACACAAGTGCAGTAAACAGGTCAAAAGGGAAATACACAAGTGCAGTAAACAGGTCAAAAGGGAAATACACAAGTGCAGTAAACAGGTCAAAAGGGAAATACACAAGTGCAGTAAACAGGTCAAAAGGGAAATACACAAGTGCAGTAAACAGGTCAAAAGGAAGACAGCCATTTCTCATGGCAACTATGCAATGTTCATTTATTAAAAGATGCCAAAACATTACCCAATGGCAATTAAATGACAACATATATACGATAATATATATGTTTGTGTCAAGGTCTGTTTGTCAGCTGATTAAAATATTATTTTTATCTTTCATATCAATACATAATAGCAGAATAATGTTTCTGCAACCTAAAAGTCAATCTGATACATATCACAGGCATTTTAAAAAATGCACACACAATTCTATCCAATGACATTTCTTGCAGTGAAATTAATGGATCTAATACTTCCGACAGTTACAACTGGATCCACTCATACATGGAACACCAGATTGTCACAATTTGAAAATCACTCATAGTAACATTTTGCATTGAACAGTAAAACGATGGATAATTATTAGGTGCAAGTCATAGATAATACACTACAATAAATAAGGTGAATATGGAACCATCTCGCCTCATAACTTCTTGTGTTCTATTTGAACATGTTTCGATATGCAATACATACCATCATCAGCTTTTCCAGACTGTTGAATTTTATGTTGTCAGCCCTGGATGCTGGCTCCCACTCCATCTTTTAGCGAGGAAAAACATTTGATTTACAAGTTTTTCGGTCAGCCAAAAGATGGAGTAGGAGCTGACAATATAAAATTGAACACTCTGAAAAGCTCATGATGAAGATATGCATGGCATATTAAAACAAGTTCGAACAGAACACAAGTTATGAGGTAAGATGACTCTAGATTCACCTCATTTATTAACAAGAACCTCATAATATTACTTCCTGTTCTAATTTATTAATTACAAAATACAAAAGATCAAGATAAACATGAGGTTTAAAGACGAGGCCATTGAGCAACTGGAGAGCTTCAAATAATACTTGGGCTGTACCATCAGTAATAACATGAACTACGATTAAGAAGTAAAGTAGAGGATAGCAATGGCAAAAAAAAAAAGCTTCTAACAAGAAGAGAAGCATTTTCTGCGGACCTTTGGCAAAAGAATTATAGAAGAGGCTTTGTGTGGAGTGTAGCATTATATGATGCAGAGACTTGGACATTACGACAGAACGAGGAAAAGTGATTTGAAACTTTTTTTGAGATGTGGATTTGGAGGGGGAGGAGGGAACATATAAAATGGACAGAAAACATAAAAAATAAAGATGTACTACACACAGTGAGTGAAGGAAGAACAATGCTGGAACTCATAAAGAAGAGGAAAAGAAATTGAATTGGCCACTGACTAAGAAGAAACTGCCTACTGACAGATGACCTAGAAGGAATGGTCAACAGAAATAAGGTTAGAGTCAGAAAAAGACATCAGATGATAGACAATATTAAAATAAATGGTTTGTATGCAAATACAAAAAGGAGAGCTGAGTCAAGGAAAGAGTGGAGAATGCTGAGTTTGCAGTGAAAGACCTGCTCTTGAGCAGAACACTATGAATGAATGAAGGGGTTCAAATTCTGGTGAGGTCCAGATTATTATTTGTTTTTAACCGACACAAACATTCTGGCAGCACCATGCCCCATGGCCAGGGGTATACTCAGCCTCTAATGAAAACAAGTATCAGACACTTATTCTGCAAATAAAGGCAGCAATTAGACAGGGCTGACATCTCATGCCAATTATCTACAAAGGACAAAGTCTTAATTTTATTCTTCCCCAAAAGCTCCTTAAGGACTGTAATGCTATCACTTTACACAATTATTAACAATAATTATAATAAAGACTTACTAATTAACTAAATACAAAAAAAATATAACGAATACATTAAACAAATTTAACTTATGTAGGAAAAAATCACTATGAGGTTTAATTCTTACATTAAACAAAATTTTGAACTAAAATTGTATGAGTATTTTGAAGAATTTAAGTTTAAAATATTTCTCGAGTTTGTGGATACGAGATGATCGCATAGTAATTGGCTATTGTTCAAGGTTCAATGCGTTGCACACCTACAATTATCAAATTCTCAACTGTCAGAAGTTCAGAGTCACTAATTCCTCTGTACATGTTACAAAATAACACTACATCTATTAAAAACTTAAAATAAAATGTACAACTACTTAATATAAATACCTTTAAACAGCATCTGAAAAATTAATAAAAATAACTCATAAGAAAACATACATTTCATTTGCAAAAACTACTATGGTGCAAGACCCTCAATACAAAATTTTTATTAGTTACAAAATATTGTATTCAAATTTATCTTCTTGTATTTTGTAAAACCTAGTTTCCCTCAACGAGATTTAGGTGCTCTCCCCCTACAGGGAAGAAATTGAACCATACTAATTTTAGTTACACTTGTTTTCGTCTAGATGTCATTGGAGTGGCCCATGGTCAGCGTGCCTCATACTGACGCCTAGGAAACCAAGGTAATACTAGGACAGGAAAATTCACTAAATTTTGCTTAGAAGCCTTTTTATTCAGGCTTAAGGACTTTTTACGAGCCTGAAAATCTTCAGACTCGGGACCTACCATTCAAATTTAAAAAAGTAAAATAAAATAGAGTTAATATAATTTATTTCTACCATATCTGTGATACTATTAAAATTCATGGTAAGATTCCATTGAGGTAATCGGGCACAATAATAAAATATATGAATAAAAACTACAAAATAGTCATCTTGTAGGTCCGTCTCCTCAACTTACAATTTTACGTCGAGTGTACGGACCTAAAAAGTGACTATTTATAGTTTTTTTGTTCGTATATTTGTGATGGTTTCATTATTATTTAAAATTCAACATGGTATGGTGTATTGTTGGGCTGCCTTTTGAATTTCAGAACCTTTTATCATAAGTAATGCCACGAGTGATTTCCAAATTATCGATAAATTCACGACTCATGAAGTGATGAGTGAATTTGGAAATCAAGAGTGGCATTTGTTAGGACTATTTAACGAATAAAATTAAGCTGTTTACTCACAAATCATTATTTAAATATAGTTATTATTTGGAAATCAAGAGTGGCATTAGTTAGGACTATTTAACAAATAAAATTAAGCTGTTTACTCACAAATCATTATTTAAATATAGTTATTTTAAAATATTTATATATTTAATAAAAGTGAGGAGTGAATTTATCTACAGAATTTGGAAATCAAGAGTGGCATTTGTTCGGACTATTTAACGAATAAAATTAAGCTGTTTACTCATAAATCATTATTTAAATATAGTTATTTTAAAATATTTATATATTTAATAAAAGTGAGGAGTAAATTTATCTACAGAATTTGGAAATCAAGAGTCGCATTTGTTAGGACTATTTAATGAATAAAATTAAGCTGTTTACTCACAAATCATTATTTAAATATAGTTATTTTAAAATATTTATATATTTAATGTAAACGGCGATGTTTCAAAACAAATGAGAAATGATTGGTATGCTTCATTTGTTTCTTTTGTTCATCACTGCAACCAGATCATATTATTTATTGCCAAAGGAATAGAATATTGTAAGAATACACACTACTGGAGAAAAAATGAAACACGTCAAACTGTAAAAAGTAAAGTAAAGTAATCCCACAACAGGCCTCAGGAGGCCCCTGGGGTAGTAGGAGGTTAAGGCTCCCACTTTTTCTAGACAATCGGCACTTGATGTCAGCCGGGTTGTCAACCCTGCGTGACGGCCGCCTTTACCCCCAGAACAAGCATCTGGTACTCATTTTCGTTAGAGGCTGAGTCGACCCCAGGGCCATAGTGCCGCCAGAAGGTTTAGGTCAGTTTAAAAATCCTGACCCCACCGGGACTTGAACCCTCGACCTTCCGACTTGTAGCGCAGTGCCTTAACCACTACGCTACGGCGTACCCCCACATCAAACTGTACATTAATTAATTTCTAATGTCCTATGATGTAAGTATGAAAATTATATTTTTCTGGAATGTTATTACCTGGGAAAAAATATATTTAAGAAAATGCAAACAGTGGTATAATAAATTGCTACAAAAGTTTTATATTAACTCCTGCAAGCGCTGTGTGTAGACATTCATGCACTATATATACAATCTTGTAGCCATATTTCTTACAGAGTCAGTCACTGCAAAATAATGCTATGACCTATTCAGAATGTTAAAAAGGAGGTGCTTTCTTTATTATGATAAACTTTAGTTGCTAAATTCTAGGCAAAACACGACTGTGATTGGCTGTAAATAAAAAATCATTGAAATGTGATTCGTCATTGACTCCCATTTGGGGCATGAGTTTAATAGTCACTATAATCTACGAAGAAACTATGATCAAGATAAAGGGGCCTTGCATGGATAAGGCTTTTTCCTTGCCTCTCTTGTCACAGTGGCATATTGACTAGAAAGAGTTATTTCACAAGATTTTTAGCTTACATTCAACAGCACTGTGCACTGAGTCACACTCCATTTGGACGTGATCCTTTTTTACAAAATCTTTTGGAAAACAGTAATTCCTGTAGTTGTAATAAACTTCCCAAACACTGAGTCGTCTTAGTATATAAGTAATTCCTGTGTTCATTGCAAACTTCAGCAAAGCATTGGACTATGCTATGTTCCAATTTTGGTACGTACATCCATCTGAATATAAGATTATGGGCACATTACTCTCCTTTGCCACTTTTTTCAATGTATCGATACGCATACAACAAGAAAATGTTTATGCCACCAGCTCTGCCTCACTTTCACCAAACCGGTAACAGGTAACATCATGATTACTCAATTCCTACATGGTAAAATTATGGACTGCCAATTTAGTTCTATAAAAGAAAGCACTAGCCTGCAGAAAAGAAGCTACCTTCACAGCCTGCAAGTCCACCTTACAGTTAACAGACTCTGCTTCTTTCTTATCTTTTCTTCCAAAGTTTTTCCTTTCATAGAAACATGTTTTTTATACTCCTCTTCATTTATATTGCCTGTTCTATAGTCGATATTTATGTCGCATTCCTCATTTTTTTTTATTAGCCTAAATAGTCCTATATTCATGTCTAAGAGAACACTGTTAAATGTTTGACTACTTATTGATCCCTTGTTCTCCTCTTTACATCATTCTTTATAGAGATCATACAGTTGACTTACAGATTGCATCCCTGGCTCCAGATAGACTTTGGAAGACATCTTTCTGCAATAGTGCAACGGCAGTATTTGGGAGAGATTCTAGAAATTCCCAAAAAAAATGTTTATCTCTTTCTTTTTTTTCATTCCTCGTGTCAAGATGCCTATAATCAATACTCGGTGATATTCCTTTGTCTGAAGTTTGTTCCTTTTTCCTTAAGTATTTAAAAACATTTTTTTGCATACCTTTTTTCTCATATCATTCACTTGTAGATGATAAATCAAAGTCCCCTTAAGTCTTGATTCTCCAGAATTGGGTCACTTCCTGGGAATACTATCTCCAAGTCCTGTAATGTAAACCCACTGTTGGTCCCAAACTCAAAATCTGAAACTCCCATGCCTGTACTAAAAGCTCTAGCATTAGAAGCTGTGAATAAGAGATATCCACAAGAAGAATGGTCACATGTCTATACAGATGGATCTACTATTGATAACTCAGGATCACGAATTTCATGTGCATTATTTTCATTTTATCAACCAGCAGGATACCACACAACAAATTTTGATGCGGAAGTGACGGTTATACATATTTCACTCCAACAATTACTATACAGAATAAATAAATTTCAAAATGCTGTCAAACTCTCTGATTCTAAAGCAGCAGTATATCCAATGAATTCACACAAAATGAAGTCAATACAAATTAAAGAGTCCTACAAAATGATTCAACAACTCCAAAAACTACAGAAAACAATTCAATTGCAATGGATACCTGCACATTGTGGAATTGCTGGAAATGAGACTGCTGATTTTCTTGCCAAAAAAGGCTTCAATCTATACTACTAAAAGCTTACCTTTCACATCCATAAAAAGAATAATTAAAAAATATATAAAATCAAACAAAACCAAGACCTATATATAATGCCAAAGACAAAAAATGAAATATTTTAGTAATGAAGCCAGATATTATTCCAGAAATTCCATGTAAAACTACAGTAGCAAAATTTAGACTGCTTACAGAACATGACTATCTGGCCAAACATTTTTATAAAATAGGAATCTACACAAATCCAAATTGTCCTCTATGCAACAAAGACAAAGAAATGAATGAAGAACACCTACAAACCTGTGAAGTATTACCAGTTGGATCCAACATAGAGAAATATTGGAGAGCAAGAACACTAATGGCTTCGGTGCCAAGGCCCAGCATTTGAAAACAACAACTGTTGATCCCACAACATTTTTTTCCAGAATTCTCGAAATATAGTTTTCGTTTCTTCTTCATTAATCATGAAGATTTTTCACACATTTTTTATTTGCATGTTACCCCTTGTTTTCTTTCTTCACTCTGAACGTCTTCCTTAACCTTGCCTTCTTTAGTTTTTCTATATCCAACATATGCTTTTCCTTCCAATCTCAACTTTTCATGTATATCTTCTTTTTTTTTTTCCATTCCACCTTTACAGGCTTCTTCTTTCTTTTTCTAGATTCATTTAAGTCACCAAAGAATTCACTTTCATCTGTTTCTTAACTTTCGGTTTCTTTTCCTGAAGGTGATACAACAAACAAAAACAAAAAAAAACAACAAGAAGCAATAATAATAAACAAATAAACAACAAGCAATAATAATAAACAAATAAACAACAAACAATAATAATAAACAAATAAACAACAAGCAATAATAATAATAAACAAATAAACAACAAGCAATAATAATAAACAAATAAACAACAAGCAATAATAATAAACAAATAAACAACAAGCAATAATAATAATAAACAAATAACAAGCAATAATAATAATAAACAAATAAACAACAAGCAATAATAATAATAATAATAATAAACAAATAAACAACAATCAATAATAATAAACAAATAAACAACATGCAATAATAATAAACAAATAAACAACCAGCAATAATAATAAACAAATAAACAACCAGCAATAATAAACAAATAAACAATCAGCAATAATAATAAACAAATAAACAACAAGCAATAATAAAAGCAAATAAACAACAAGCAATAATAATAAACATAAACAACAAGCAATAATAATAAACAAACAATAAACAAACAAATAAATAAATAAATAAAAATTAATCAAAGATAATGGTAAACTGAACTTTTGAATTTAATCATCATTTACTTATTATAATAATTAAAATATGATTTAATTACAAACTAACTCACAGATTGTAATTGTAACTTTCTTTACAACTTTGATTTTTTAAGCAACCACAATTTTATTAGTTATGTATATAAAATGTTATAAATAATAATATAGTACTTTTTATTCTATCAGTCTTCCTCAATTAGAATTTTTTTAATCAAAAAAAACCTTGTTAAATTATTAATCAACAAGGCCTTTCAAAAACATGTTTCATGCTCAGCATGCTAATTGATACTAATGTTGACAAATAATTTATACAATGAGTTCAGGTCTGTGGATGTGATCTGATTTATAATGTTTATATTCCTTGCCTCCTAAAATTTCCATGTTTTCTAAGACATAATAAATGAGAACACACCCACAGACCTGGATCCAATGTACAAATTATTCGCCGATATCAGCACCAATCAGCATACCGAGGATGAAACATGTTTTTGAAATGCCTTCTTGACTAATAATTTAACAAGGTTTTTTGATTAAAAAAATTCTAATTGAGGAAGACTGATAGAATGAAAGGTACTATATTATTATTTATAACATGTTATTACATAATCTCAATTGTGATAACAATGAACATTAAGCATATTGATGGTTATGTATATAAGAGGGCATTGAAATATTACAAAACACACCGGTACTTACTCTCTTCAGATATCAAATCAACAACAAGGGTTAAGCCCAATCTCATTATAGGTCGAATTAGTCCTTCCATCTCTTCAATCATCTCCCCAACATTCTTCTCCCTTTTTGTTTATAATTATACATTCTTCTTGGTGTGTGCTGTTCATTCATTCGTAATATGTGCTGAAGGTAAGCATTTTGATAATATTCTATTCTTTCACAGAGATTAAATGTATTAAGTTCTGTTCTTATATCTTCGTTTTTCTTTTTATCAGAGACTTTTGGTACCCTGCTATTGCTCTCAACATCTTCATTTCAACAGCCTCTATTTGTTTACTCTCTGCCTATGTTAATGTCCAGGTTTCACATCCATCATAGATAAGAGATGGAACTGCCAATACTTTGTAAAACTTCAAAATAGTTTCTTTTCTAGTCTTATTCAATAAAGAGATATCAAATCCCTGACTGAATTGTCCCCTTCCTCATTTTCTTTCGTTATAGAGTTTAATTTCACCATGTTTTCTTTTGGGATACAGCTGATCAATCTAACAATAAAAATTTTTTTTTAAAAATGACACACAGAAGGAGACAAACATAATGTACATACTTCCTTCAAATAACAAAATGCTTTATTTTTAGATATCATAAAATAAAATTCCTCAGAATATCGAATAAAACAGCTCAGCTTTGTCATTCTATATCTGATCTTGCATTGACATACTTACTTCTTTTTATCCTGGTAGAATTTCTAAAATTGCTGAATGAAAATCCCAACTGCACAATTATCTCTGCTTCAGTAAAAATATTTTTATCAGCTACAGTGGAAGATGCACCTTCGACTTTTGTATGATTTGATGTCATCTGATAACATACAGTACCACACAAAAATTATAAATCAGTACATTATGTTCATATGTTATTTTCATGATATGAATGTATACAAGATATTTAATAGAAATAGAATAAAAAAAATGTAAAATAATTACTTACCGTGAAATTTACTGACTTTTATCTCTTCTGAACTACCATAATAATATATGTTGACAGTGCAGTAACTTAATAATGTCTAAAGCACGCCTGTGTAAAATGTGCATGGGCAAGTCCAAAGATACACAATAAAATTCTTATGGAAGTTTGTCAGTTTGTGTGTCACTGGATACTTTCGATCTTTTAGTATCATTACCCGGGTCTTCAAAAAAAGCTACAAATATGAGATGGGTCATGCGTATCTAACTCCTATTATTTACTGAAGATGTAACTGGCTTAGGTTACAAAACTGGTCTACGATGAAGACAGGATGTCAGGTGAGGTGTAAAGAATTTTATTAATTAAATAAAATAAAACTTAGACATGTTAAATTATGAATTGTGTTATTATAGTACATATCATTCTCTATGATATCAACTGATCTAAGCAACAACACAATAACTTATTTAATTTTTTTTAATTTAATAAAGGGGATTCATTCAAATCAAGTTGAGAATTTAACAGTTAATTACTACTTTTCAATTTATTTATTTCTACAAATAAATAAATTGAAATTGTATAAATAAATAAATAAATAAATTGAAAAGTAGTAATAAACTGTTAAATTCTCAACTTGATTTGAATAAAACACCTTTGTTAAATTAAAATATTTAAATAAATTATTGTCGTATTGTTGCTTAGATCAGTCTATATGTACTATAATAACACAATAATTTAACATGTCTGAAGAAGGTACAGTGTACTGAAACAGCTGTAAATCAAATAAAACTTCAGTTTTATTTTAATTAATAAATATGGATTTTCATCAAGTAATCACCAACTCAATTGATTATATACTATTATATATATCTACCTATCTTTGGGTTTTTACAACCTGCTGCTGTTTTCCCATGCCAAACTTTTAAAGCCTACACTCTTGGGTATCCTTAATGCTTAACCCTCTTGCTTGCATTGCTATCCTCATGTTTTCTTTCCATGTTAACTTTGGTCTCCCTCTTTTCTTCTTTCTGGTTGGTCGCCATTGATATAGTTGTTTCAGCCATCACTCATCTTCCATTCTTGAAATATTTTAATTCCTTCACTTCAATTCTTTCAACTATGCTTTCTTCTGCTTCCATTAAGTTTCTAATTTCCTTATTAGTGACATGTTCTAATTTTGACTTTCTGGCACTTCTGCATAAATAATCCATTTCTAGAGCTATTAGTCTAATCTTGTAGTACCTATTGATTGTCCATACTTCACTTCCATACATTGCAACAGATTCCCTAATGTTTTACCAATATATTTTTGTGTCTTTCCAAATATGCTTATCCCACCATACAGAATTTAACAATAATATTTTGCTACTCAATTCAATTCTATGTTTTATGTTCTCTTTGTCTATACCTTCAATGTTATCCATAATTATTCCCAAATATTTAGTTTGTTTTACTTGCTTTATTTGAATGCCTTCTTCCAACATTAAATTTTCTTCCTCATTGCTATTTATTATCAAATATTCTGTATTTCTGTAAATTTACTGTAAGGTCCCATGATTCATATGTGTTTTTCAACCTTTTTATCATGAATTCCATATCAAATTTGTCTTGTGCTAAAATCAGTTGATCATCAGCAAATTGTAAATTCAGCAAAAATATGTTGCCTATTGGGATACCCACCCTTTGCAGCTTTAATTAATAATTTAGTTATTCAACCAACGACATCAAAACAAAAATAAATAAACAAAGTTGTTGTACTATTGGCATTGGCCATTGACAAGGAGCGGTGCACTACAAACCAGAAGATCAAGGGTTCAAATCCCGGTGGGGTCAGGATTTTTAAACTGACCCAAACCTTCTGGTGGCACTGTGACCCTGGGGTCGACTCAGCCTCTAACTGAAATGAGTGCCAGGTGCTTGTTCTGGGGATAAAGGCGGTCATCACGCAGGGCTGACAACTCGACTGACATCAAATGTCGATTGTCTAGAGAAAGTGGGAGCCTTAAAATCCTACTACCCCTAGGGCCTCCTGAGGCCTGTAGTGGGATCACTTTACTTTACTGACAAAGACCAGTTTGACAGCCCACTTTCTTTCCATCTGCATCAAATGTAACCTATTACTGGATGATACCCACATAAAATAATGTTCTAAATTCAACCCCAAGAAGAAGAATATTGTCCAGCTACACTAGAAAGTCTGGAAACTAATGGAATAACACCAAATCTGCTATAGGATACTACCATATTATAGGTTATCTAATACAAGGTTAGAATATCTGCTACAATTCCATGGCACAACAGGCCTTGAACACACTCGGCCCACCAGCCAGTTGCTGCCCTCACATCCACATGTATTAGTCACAGAAGTGGATGATCATCCAATCAGAACATAGGTGACATGTGGTCAGCATGTCCGGTACCCCGGCCATTATAGCTGGTTTTCTCAACCTGGAGCTGCTACTTACTGAAGCTACCCAATTCCTCGCAATGCTGGGCAGACAATTCCACATTGGACAATATCCCACGAGAAATTTTTTTCCCCCATGGAGACTTCAACCAACCACAAGTCCTGTATCTCTGCAATAAGGGATCATGCCTTAAATTGCTTAGCACCAACATAGGATATGTAAAAATATCTACACAAGAAAAATAATTTGAATATTCACAATCCACCGCTGTGGTCTCGGGGTAGCATGCTGCCTTGTCACACAGCGTGCCCGGGTTTGATCCCTGGTCAGGACAGTTTTCTGGGTGAGGTTTTTATCGGGGTTTTTCCTCACCTGTAAGACAAATGTCAGGAAAACTTCAAGGCCCAAACGGTCCCCGAAATCATATGGCCATCGCAATCATCATCATTCATATTCATCTTAGGTTAAGCTTAGGATTAGGGACTCTCCTGGCACACCATTATCATCATCACCCATCATATCATTGGGGCAATGCAACTCCACCTTCCAGGCGCCCCAACCTCAGAAGTGGGTTACAAGTATGCCATGCCAGGAGAGAAACCAGGAATGTCAAAAGACAAACCTGGGCCTTTTGGAGAAAAAAAAATATGAACTCCTGAAAACTCTCTGAAACCAAAATCAGCTCAAATTCTGCTTATAATTTGCGTAAGGCATGCAATAATGATGATGATGATGCTTACCACAATAACAATGAGGTTATAAATAATTTGAATTTGTTATTGTTGTTGCCAATGCTTAAGGAGCTTGGACTTCCTCCATTCTCCTACGGGCGTCCCAATAATAACATGTGAGCTGAGGTGGTACGTCAGTATAAATCTTCTTAATTGCTGTACATTTCAACAAATGTTCTTCATTCATAATTGAAGCATCATCTTTATAAAGGGTACAGTGTGCTGAGGGATATATATATTGATTCTATGAAGATGAGAGGCCAGACAGTCATGGCCCATTAATAATCTGAAAAGCGCCACTGACTTCCTCCTAGGTAGATCAGGAATGAAAGATTTGTCCTCCAGTAGTATTTTCCAGGCTTTATTTGTGCTTTTTTCTGTGTGTCTTTCTTTACAGACTTGATGGACTTTGTGCTTGATCCTTGAAAAGAATTTAATTTTGCTGAAATCTAAGGCAACTAAGGTAATACTTTGATTAAAGAGGTCGACAAATTTTGCTTAGAGGCCTCTTTATTCAGGCTTAAGGATCTTTTATTAGTCTGAAAATCTTCAGACTCAGGACCCACGGCTTAAAGTCCCTCACAAAGGTCTTCCTCCTTGGATTTTTCTATCCTAAAATATCTACCAACCCCAGTCAGGTTTGAACCTGCAACCCTCAGGACCCGAGGCAAGGAACATAACCACTAGTCCACCACGGCTGACCATGTTTCTATTGCGTGTTTAGAAAAATTAGAGAAACTAAAAGCCATCATCATCATATTACATTCACGAATTTAGGCCATTTGTTGACCTGTTTCAGCCTCAAGAGAAACACCATCCACAAGTCTTTCGAGTGGACATCCTGGTCTTCTTCTTCCTGCAGGTTGATATCTTAACATTTGTTTGGATATCCTGTGATCTTCTATTCGATGAACATGTTGCATCCATCTTGCCTTATAATCAAAAATTTTATTTCCTAAAGGTTCCATGTGTAATTCTTCTAAGATGTCCTCATTTTTTTTTGTCATCTAGTACTGTGTATCCTGCAGTCCTCCGAAGATATCTCATCTCAGCAGATGTAAGTCTCTGTATATCCTTCTGTTTCAACGTCCATGCTTTGCTACCATACAAAAGAGTTGGAAGAGCCAGTGTTTTATACACTTTTAATCTTGAATGCTTTTGGACTAACTGTGGCTTGAAGATAGAATTTATTAACCCTAAAATTCTTAAAAATTTAGATATTTTTGCATTGACATCCTTTTCTTCTTTATATGAGATATTGCATCCTAGATATGTAAAATTATTCACCTGCTCCAAAATTTTATTGCCCAGTACAATTTTACTTCTGACAGGATCTACACCTTGAAATGCCATAATTTTTGTTTTTTCTGTAGATATCTTCAAACCATATTCTTCTGTAATTTTGTTAAGTTCATACAGACTTTTCTGTAGACTACCTTCTGAATTTGCTATTATTCTTTGGTCCCCTACAAACAATAGGGTGTTTAATTTTCTATTTTCTGATATTCTTATTCCAAATTTATGTGTCTTGTTCCAGCAACATATTACTTCATTGAGAAACTAAAAGCCACATACCTAAAAAGGGTGCCCTGTCTCTCCAAATACACACCCTCGCGAGTTATATATGAACTCTCCAGAGAACCATTCTACATAGAAGAGCTAAGACTGAAGTTCCTACTACCAGTGACACCAGCTTACCAGGACCTGCTGCAACAACTCCACGAGAAGAAACGCAAAATATGGGAAGAATTCTACATTACTGACGCCATGACAAACTGTGAATAGACTCAGGGAGGATATGAATTATGCAGCACAGTGACCAGACTCCCTGTGCATGGATTTCACCACAAGCTGTGCAGCAACCAGAGCCTGGCCCACACTGCATATGTGCAAGATGTGGTAAACAGTGCGAGAGATATGTCTTAAATTGTAGGAGGAGATCAGAATCTTTGAAGCTCTGTAGTGACTAAGAACAATCTTTGCACGTTGTACACATTCCATATTTTATTATTATTGTGTGTTTAGGTAAAATATTTGTTTAAATGTTTGTGTTATGTGAGGGTGTGAAACCTGGTGCTGACACATGACCTTCTTTTATCATAAAACACCCACAACAACTGGCAGGCTAAACGTTCCATCTGATGGAAAAATAGTTTTCAATAGCATCACATTCTCAATATGTATGCTGCAGAAGAGTTTGGAATTTAATCCAAGCATCTGGTGCACAATCTAGCAATTAGAAACTGTAAGCCACAATTTTAAAAATACTACAATTAAAAATTCCAACCCCGCTATGTATTGGACTTGCTATTTAGGACCAAGCATGCTACCTTCTGAGCTAACAGAGATATTAAGTTATGTACATAGGAAATAACACTATGACGTTTATTTTAATTTTGTTGAGTTGTTTCTTGACTCACCTCAATTTTTAAAATTTACATATGCAAGAATAAAAACAACTATGAATTTTTAAATACCCAGTGATAAGGAGAGGGGATTGATTTGGAAGTTCATCGGTCAGCCATCAGATGGCATGGAGGTCAGTCTGCAGGAGAGGAGACCATTGGATGTCAGTTGTGAACGTGAACAGCATTGAGAATGTCACAAATACAGTGACGAAATCTAGATCTGCGAGGGAGTTAAGAAGTATGAGGTGAGTCAAGAAACAACTCAACAAAGTTAACAAAGATATGTTAAAACAAGTTGCTAAGAGATGCTCTTAGAACTTCAATGTGTCATGAAAATGTGACTAATATGTGATTAACATGAAATTTAAGAAATAAAGTAGCAAGTACATATATTTTGGGTATTCTGCCTAAATCTCAAAATCTTATTTTAATTACAAAATATTCAACATTGTCCTCCTATGTTTTAGTATAAAACATACTTCAATTTCGTAAATTAATGAGTCATTTTTTACATCTTGCCTCATATTTTGTTTCTTTAAACACGGGAACATTATGAAATGTCAGTTGAAAATGAGAGAGAGATGGTTCTCTTGAAAACTAGTTCCAGTGTTTAAAGAAACATAAATATGAGGTAAGATGTAAAAAATTACTCAATATACAAATTAAGAACCTCAATGTTATTTCCCATATTTAACCATCAATACATCAATTTCTCCCATTTACCAGAAAAAAAGGAAAATATGTTACATGAACTACACATTTCAATTTATAAAAATTAAATTTTATAATAGAAATTGGAAACTTCACTTTTTCAGGAATTCACAACAACAAAAATGAATTGTCATCTTGTGTGGTATTTCAAAATGCTTTTATAGAATGAAATGTTTAATAAATAATATTAATAAAATGGCAATAAGTTACATATTGTATAGTATTATTTATTTGAAATTATTGGTAGAGTGGCCTTCTATGTTTTCCAGTTTACAAACAAAAATATCTCCAAGTTCAATATGACAATTTCCATACAATTCTTTATCATAAAATTGTGAGAAGTACCATTTTTCTAACTTTTCCAATTAAATATACACTTTTTTTTGTAATTCTTTGTTTATGAAATACGTCAATTAGGTCTAAATTAATTTCCAAAAATATCTTTTGTCTCATTTATTCATTCTGAACACTTTTCTTTCTTAAAACTTTTGTCAACTAAATATATACATGTGTTTCTTGTTTATTAAAAACACAAATTAACTAAATGAATTATATACCTTAAAAAAACCTGGCTCAACTGCACTTCTACTAGCACTTGATTTTTCAGTCATATTGTTGTAAACTATAGCTCTTTTTCTGTATTTACTAACATTATTTAATATTTTAAACTTTTTCAAACAATTTTCATAACATTATTGGACAATTTTGAAGTATTTATTTAAATATGCAAATCACAATATTATCACACTGTTAGACAATATTGTGATGCTAACTCCTATTTTCTCCACAGAGTATATTACTTAGTCTATGATTTTTCTATTGCTGTTTTGGGTTATTATCCTACTTATTTTATCATCTCAAACTTTTACAAATATTTTATTGCCTTTTTCCTTGAAACTTTCTCAAGTAATTCATTGGCATAGATAGATCATTTCATCAAGATAAATGTAATTAGACGTTTATGTATTTTCTGTCTCCATTTATGTTTTATATTTCTTATTACATTTTATATCATTTGCACATTGTTTTCTTGTGTCCTGTTCAATTTTGTCTGTAATGACCTTAGATTTTAAGGAAGTCAAATAAAAATAATATATTGTTTATTTTTTTCCTTCACTCGCCTCATACTTCGTAACTCCTAAGTAGACCTACGTTTCGTCACTTCCTTTGTGACATTCTCAATACTGCATCACATTCACAACTGACGTCCAATGGCCTTCTATCTTGCAGACTCAGGATAGAAGGGCATTGGACGTCAGTTGTGAACGTAATGCAGTATTGAGAATGTCACAAAGGAAGTGACGAAACTTAGATCTACTTAGGAGTTATGAAGTATGAGGTGAGTGGAAGAAAAAAATAAACAATATTAAAAAACCTCATAGTGTTATTTCCTATCAACATAACTTAATAAAAATAATAAACCTGTTTACAAAACATTCAATTATCTCTTTTTAAAAAAAATACCTTTTACCCTCTTATTTTATCTCCAACTTTTGCAAATATTTAATCAATCTTTTACCTTGAAACTTCAACTAAATATATATACCTTCATCTTTTATTTCTTGTTTCTAAAATATTTATTATTTTTTACTTCTTCTATTGTCAACTTTTATACATCAACATTTCTAAACTATACATATGTTTCTAGTTATAATTCTTGTTTATAAAATGTTCTAAGCATGTATATATTTCTTTTTAATAGTTCTATTTTACATATTCCATTTCCACCTTTTATACACCATTCCTTTTTCCTTGAAACTTTTTCAACTAAACATGTATCTGCTGATGTTTTTTTTTTTTTTATTATTAATTTAACATTTCTCAATGAAAGATAAATTAAATTTGAAGAGAAAATTTTTCTCTTCAAATTTAATGTATCTGCTATTTGTAATCTTTAATCATAAAATGCTCCTAAAAATGATGTATCCTTTCTTGAAAAACCTTTTATATCACTTATTCTAACTTTACTATCAAAAGTAATTTAATGCTTTTTTATTACTACTTCATATTGTGCCAGGCCTACCAGCCAGTTCCTGATTTACCTCAACATCTGCTATTCACAGAGGTGGATGATCATCCAGTTAATACAGGGTGAGACTGTATTTCTTAGGTAATGAATTTCTTTCAATAAATTTTCTATTTCATCCATTTATTTATTTTTTGCACCGGCATATAGATCCCCTCAGGGAAGTCGCTGATCAACACAATTATGGTGACAAGCACTAATATTTGTTACTATCGCAAATATGACGAGTAAAGAAATTTAGTAGTTAAATAAAAAAAGCATTTACTTCTTCAATAAGTTATTTATTACACAATAATATTTGTTGGAAGCCAATATTTGTAACACTTCGATGTAAGTTATTTATTTAAATAAATAAATATGGCAATAAATATGAAACTTACATATATCGTTTTGGTCATTTTATCAGATATATATTTTTAGCTTAGTAATATTCACAATTTTATTTTCTTGCTTTAAATATTTAAAGTTTTTTTTTAATATATTTATTTCATTAGACTTATGTCGTTTGTATTTACGTTTTCTATGTAGATTAAACCAATATAATTCAATATATCACCAATTATTTAAATTTATATTTTTAGATGATTCAATGGCATCAATCTATTTTAAATCTCTATAACCATCTTTTCTTTTGTTGTCCATTCCTGATTGGTAATGACATCATCAAGGAAGAACACGATAAGCCCGTCTTCATTTCTCGATACCCAATCATATTTTTGATGTTCGGCCGACTTAAGACCATATTATTGAATCTTTCTTATGTCGTAAACTTTTGTCTGTGAATTCTGTATCTATTATTTATCATGACAATATATGTGACATAATAGTTGTTACATTTCACATTAACGTTGCAAAATTCATCTATAATATTTAACATTGTAAAATAAATAATATTTAGTTTTAAATAATTAAAATTTTTTTTTATATTAAAATTTTAATAAAAAGAATCCCAAATTACTTTTTTTATTACATAAGGATTAATTTTCCGGTTATAAGGAGGTGACATGTGGCAAGCATATTGTCTCTCCCAGTCATCATAACTGGTTTCTCCTGGAACCACTACTTATTGTAGCTACCTTAATTCCTTACAATGCTGAATGGGGCACTGGTCAAAATTCCACGAGAAAATGTCTTTCCCCATGAGACTAAAACCAATATATATATCATATAGCTCTATGCTAAGGCATTGATGTGTTAAATGCTTGGCTATGGAGCAGATCTGATTCTTTATTAACTTCAACAAAATAAATTTCATATTTTTCAATCCTAATTAAATTATATGTTCATTCAAACAATATTCATAAACAATCATGTAATTCCATTTTTATTACTCGTAACATTTTTCTAATTTTTTACATTCTTAGTTTCTTCACTACTAACTTACAACTATATATTTTTCTCTTATAAAAAAAAAATCTGTTCAACTTCGTTTCAATAAATTCATCTTCAGTTTTTTTCTAAATTTATTTAATGTATATTATTAATTATTGTATTTTCGATAATCATCTCATTGTACTTTCCACATCTTTGTATACATCTATAAACTTATAAAAATATCAGTATACACATCTCAAATCAATGAAATATTAAACATACTGTATCACAGCATACCTCAAACTTTTTTCACTATCTAATTTCTGACTATTATAATTCAGGACCAATATAAATAAAGATCTTTCAATCAATAGTCTTTTTTTGAACCAAAAATTCAAATTTCTGAAACCTCTACCCATTGCACTGTCACTTTTTATTATAAGTTACTTGATAAACACAAATTATTTCAACATGAATTTGTAAATATTGTAAGCATTAAAAATAATTACTTTTGACTCTAATTATCTGTTTGTGATATTAAAATTTCAAATTTAAATTCCAGTGCATAAATGCATTTTTGTACATCTTACTTCACTAGTTACACCCTTTATTCCTCCAGTTACAATAAAACATCATAATTATTGTTATTATTATTATGTTTAATGTAAAAAAGGCCTGTATTATTAATTATATTATTTTTAGTCTGATCATCTTACCTCAATATTAATGTTGATTTGTTCTTGAACATGTTTCAAAACAATTCTGTTTTATCGTCAGCTTTTCCAGACTGGTTTTATTTATGTTGTATTATGTTGCACAACCTGGATGTCGATGTCAGCTCCATCCTATGGTTGGCCAAAGAACCTCCAAACAAAGTCACGCTCCATCGGTATATCAAAATTCATAACTCTCTTTTTGTTGTTCTGAATATAAATTTTTTCCCAAATAGTAGACTCTTTTGTATTTTCTAACTGTTTTAATAATTTAGTGTCTGAATTTATATTGTTTTTCAGACCAAACATGAGCAGCAACTGCAGATTTTTCTATTTCCCCATTTTTAATATTTCTTATGTGTTCTTTGGTTCTAATTTTTTAGGTTTCTTTTTGTTTTTCCTATATATATCTTTTCACAACCCATGCATTCTCTATACTCTATATTTTATTATTATTATTATTATTATACTCTATATTTTATTATTATTATTATTATTATTATACTCTATATTTTACTCTGTATTATACTCTATATTTTATTCTTTATGTTTTCTTTTTATTTTATATTAATTTGAATATTGTAATATATATCTGTGTTTTGTATATTTGTGGAGCCCTATGGCCTTAACTCTCCCAGAATAAAACTATTATTATTATTTAATATAGTGATATTCTTACCATATTTTGGTAACTTTAAAGTATTACCCATTTAAGGAATAAGCACAGTTGTTGATGGAGGGCACTGCAGTCGTGTTATGCAGGAATAGAACACATGACACTGCTATCTATGAAGTACAGAGGGGAATGGGACGTGGGATGCTGACAGTGCAGCTCTAGTAGAAAGTTTGTTAGTGGTGCGCATTGCAATATGTAAATTATCTCTGTCTTGTGAATTAATCACTTTTCTTGGAGACTTTTAGGTGTCTCCATACTTATACAATACAAACATAGGTCTATAATACAAATGGTTTTATCGATACAAAATCACTGTTCAAGAGCGAACGATGTGGTTACAAGTGATATTAAAAGGCAACTGTGATTCTTTGTCCACTGTATACTGCCTTATATTATGTCATGTATAGCAACAAACAGTTCTTCACGATGTATCTGCCTGCAGAGATATTTTGAATGACTAGTATAATAAAAATAATGTATTATGGTTTCAGATGCATTTATATTGAACCCAACAAATTGTTATAGAGTTACTTTCAATTTTGTTCACATGCATAGCAAACTAAATTTTCAGTAATTGTACTAGTACCATCATAATTTTAGTTTTGCTACCATATTTCACATTTATTTTCATCCTTTATGGTTTATAGGTTCAAATCCTTTTCTTATATTCTGACAAACACATTCCTCTTTAAAAAAATCTCAAAATCTTTTTTTCTCAATTATATATTTACACATATATTTCTGGGTTGACATTGCAACTTGTTACCAATATAAATTAAGAGTTGTCAATAGTCTATTAAAAAGCAAATATTGACATTTTTGAAAACTGTTGAATAGTATCACTTTTTATCATGCTACTTTTATACTAACATGATATTTATACATGTATATATTTAACTTTCACAGGGAAAGAACACTATGTGGTTTAATTTAAGAATTAAATTAATGTTTTTATTACCTCACCTCATATCCTTTTTCTTCTATACTGCAGTTTTAGAGCTTATCTCCATCATCAATAGCCTCTGGTCGACCGGTGTTATGTCATTTCTTGGCAGTTTTCTTCTTACTTCTATCGGTGTACCGATGAACCTCTGGATCAGGCCAAAATTTGTGGAAGTTTTGAAATTCATGAGTTTATCTTTCTTGTTTTGTCTGGGAAAAATCTACATCCAAAAAAACAAGAAAGATAAATTCATGAATTTCAAAACTCCTGCAAATTTTGACCTGATCCAGAGGTTCATCGGTCCACCGATAGAAGTAAGAAGAAAACCTCCAAGAAATGACATGACACCGGTCGACCAGAGGGTACTGATGATGGAGATAAGCTCCGAAACTGCAGTCTAGAAGAAAAAGGATATGACGTGAGATAATAAAAACATTAATTTAATTAATTATACATGTATTTTAGACAGATTTTTATTGTAAAAATTCTAGTACAATATATAACAATGTCAGTTAGTAATGATAATTACTAGTATATAGCGTCACAACCAGTCAATGCTAAAATATTCATGGACACTGTTAAAGAGGGTTCAAAGTCAATACTGATTCAATTATTCTTCCAAATTTTGAACTTTATACCACCTGGAAAACTACTAAACATATTCATGCATACCACCTCATAACTGTTTTGAGTTTTACTAAATTTACATTTATTGTTATTATTCCTTGTATGAAGCACATATATTTGTGCAAGTTCTTTTTTTTATGTAAAGTTAGCAACTAAATATATATATTGAGACCAGAATAAGAATTCCTAATTTTATAAAAAAGTGATTTACAGTGGTTTATTACTATTTCCACTAATTATTATAATATCTCTATAGTATTAAAAACAATTATACTATTATTTTTAAGAGCACTTATATGTAAGTAATTTTTAATATTAACTTGCCATTTAATTACACTGTGTAAATGAGTAAATTTGTGCTGATGGCCTTTACTTTGCCATTTTAAATAAAACTATTATTATTATTATTATTAAGTTTAATGTACAAGACAATGATTATACTAATCCAATTTTTTTCTATTTTTTTTCACATTGTTTTTTTATTTATTGTAGCTTCATTTTATATATAAACTGTGTTTTATATATTTGCGCTGTTTGGCATAGGCCATAACTCTGCCAGAATAAAACTTATTATTTAATATATTCTTATCACATTTCAACAATATTAGTGAAAATCATACATAAATGATTTATGGCTTTGTTGCCAAGGCCCAGCATTTGAAAACAACAACATGATTTACATGTATGTAAGATACTCCACCAATATAAATTGGTTTATTAATGTATTTTCTATTTTGTTCATACACATGGGAACTAAATTTTTTAGTTATGTACCCTATAAATTTAGTTTTTTTATCAACTTTTCATATTTTCTTTTCATTGCTTATCAGATATATACATTCAAATCTTTTCCTTATATTCTCCACACCTCTGGCAACTGTGAATTGCTCATTAATTTTAAAAAATTGTCAAATTCAAGCATGTTTTTTTAATTATACATTTAAATCTATATATATTTCTGTAACCAGCTTCATTGATTAAATTTAAATCTATATGATTTTTTTTGTGGACAGATACCGGGTGGTCAGAGATTAAATTATCAACTTCTAAATAATATAACTTCTATAATTGAAATATATTTTATGTTTTTTTTTATGTTTATTCATGTCCATATACATTATTAATTTTAATTTTCTAAGGAATTAATTTTTGAGATTGTTTCATTAATACACATTTTTTAAAAATTTATTATAGTAAAATATTAGATTTTCATCGTAAAAATAACCTTTAATCACAAATGTATTATTTAAGGATTCATAAAATCATCATTATATCACCTTTTGCTGACATCAATTAAACATCTCTGCATTAAATAAATAAAAAACAAATATTTCTATTAAGTTTCATACCTAAAAGATAAAAAAAGCACATTTAAATTTTTGTAATGGATTTTTTTGTATAAAGTTATTACTTTACTGTCATCTGAAGAAGGAATATATTTATTTTCTGGACACAAGCAAAATCTTTATCCTTATCACATTGTTTTGAATATTCCATATCTACTTTTAAAAAAAAATCACATAATTGGCTAAATTAAAAAATTGTTTTTCTTAATAAGCAAACATATCTTTCACTTCAACATATTCTTTTCATACATGATATTACATGCCTAGAAGACTCTTGGCTTACAAGCAAGCTGTTCACACATCCACTTGTGCTATCAAGGCAGTAAGGGCTGATATATTTTCATTTCTTCGTTTTAAATATTGTATAACCTACAAATTATTTTTCTCTATTTCATTATTTATATCTTTTTTTTTATGTGCATTAGATAGGGACAGTCTACCAAACAATTTATCTTGTTTGTACACATTTCTTACAATTTTAATTTTTTCTGTATTTACAAAAAGTATTTCATCAATTTCAAAAATTGTCTGCATCATTTTGTCCTTGAGATAATCCTCTAATGAGGAAAGTTGTATGTAATAAATTATTGGTTTCACTCTTAATTTTAATTATCATTAACGTTGTTATATTATCGATCTTAATCTTATATATATTACCTTATTGATCATATTAAATTTTGTATTTAACACTTCAAAAAATTAATTGTCTGCATCACTTTGTCCTTGAGGTAATCCTCTAATGAGGAAAGTTGTATGTAATAAATTATTGGTTTTACTCTTAATTTTAATGATCATTAACGTTGTTATATTATCGATCTTAATCTTATAGATATTACCTTATTGATCAAATTTAATTTTGTATTTAACACTTAAATTGGTAAAACACTTATATCTCATATCAGTTATTTAAATGTGCACTGAAAACAAAATGGTGCCTAACTGTTATTATTAAGTAAATTGTGAAATTCTAAAAAAAATATATAAGTAATCTGTTCTCGTTTTTATTAAAAGTATTAGATAAATGAAACCAATTGATATACCGTATCTTATAGGATACATTTTGGATTTAAGGGTTAATATTAGAGTTAATTGTGATTGCTACATTCTAATGTAACATGTTTGTCCTGGTGAGTGGGAGAGAAGACTACGTGGCTTAACTCCACCAGGCTAAATAAATAAATTTAAAAAAAAATTAAAACCAATATATCAGATTCCCCTACTTGTTTTATCAGTCTGGAGTTCTACACAAAACATTAGAATGTTGTGAGAGCATCAGGCCCAAAAAATGGCCATTATTCTATTTCTATAAAAAAGTTCTCAAAATGAAGCAGTAAAAATTAATAAACAACTGTTAAAAAAAGTACTTAAAAATATGAAGTATGTGGCCTGCTCATCTCAATCACTTAAATTATAATAATACCGATAATTTTACAACTTATGTTATACAAATTCTCACTGTGAAGTTTCCAATTTCTCAATATGAGTCAGTTAATAATAATAATAGTATTATTGCAAGAGAAAAATGAGAAAAAATTGGCAATAAATCCTCAAAATATATCTACTTGGCCAAACATTTATATAAAATAGGAATCTACACGAATTCAAATTGTCCTCTATGCAATAAAGATGAAATGAATGAAGAACACCTACAAACCTGTGAAGTATTACCTGTAGGATCCACCATAGAGAAATATTGGAGAGCAAGCACGCTAATGGCTTCGGTGCCATTTGAAAACAACAACATATATCTACTTTGTGTGTGTGCCTGCCTGTGCACATCAGATAAATCTCTACTCTCATTGTTCCCTGGGTTCCACTCTCAACAACTATACTCTGTCTAAAATAAATAATAGTTTTAAAAAACTAAAACAACACACTTTATTAGAAAACCGAACTAAAAAATTAAAAATAATTTTAATTTCCAACACGTTTGGGATAAAATTAAAGTGGTCAACAAAAAAATCATCTCCAACACATCTAGAATAAAACTAGAGTTATCTACAAAAAAAATAATTTTACCATCAAAAGCATGGGGTGTTTTTTAGTTTTTATGTTTTCCTCTTAGATACTTTACTTTTACCAATATCTGTTTATTATCAAATATATTAATTGATATAGAGAACTCCACGATTTTGAAGGTAAATTTTTTTTTTCTAGATAACTAGTTTTATTCCAGATGTGTTGGAGATGATTTTTTTGTTGGATCACTTTAATTTTATCCCAAGAGTGTTGGAAAGTAAAATTATTTTTTATTTTTTAGTTCGGTTTTCTAATAAAGCATGTTGTTTTAATTTTTTTAAAACTATTATTTATTTTGATTTTCTGATGGATTGTGGATTTTTTGGTTTGAACAGGGTTACTTACTTACTCACTGGCACTATCGAACCCGTAGGTTCATGGCCGCACGGACATAACCTCTCCATACATCCCTATCCTGAGCTAATGCTTTCCAATCATTCCCTGTATAATCTACTTCCCTCAAATCATAGTTAATGTTATTCTCCCACCTCATTCTTGGTCTACCAACTGGGCGTTTTCCCTCTGGCTTTCCTACAAGAAGCTTCCATGCAAGTCTTTCATTCCCCATACATACAACATGTCCTGCCCATCGCAGTCTATGAGACTTAACTGTTCTTATTATATCTGGCTTCCTATAAAGACCATGTAGTTCATTGTTATGTAGTCTTCTCCATTCACCTGTCTGTTCATCTCTCTTTGGTCCAAAAATTTTCCTAAGTACTTTATTCTCAAATACTCGTAATCTCCTTTCCTCCCTTAAAGTAAGAGTCCATGTTTCACACCCATATAGTATAACTGATAGAATAATAGTTTTATATATTTTCAGTTTAACATTTTTTGAAAGGAGTTGGGACATCAAGAGTCTCTGCAATGCATAATAGCACCCAATTCCAGAATTGAGCCTATGTTTAATTTCTTTGTGCATCTCATTCCTATTTGTGATTATTGTTCCTAAGTATTTGAATTCAGCCACCTTCTCAAAACAAAAGAATCCGCTGACTATACTAAGTTGCTATCTATTGATGTCTTAAATTTCACTGGGATAGAGGATCCAAAAATTACGGTATCTTTGTAACTTAACAGAACTTAATCTAATCACAAACTTAAGGTAATAAATACAAATATATTAACAAAGTATTAGTTAAACAAACAAGAAAGTAAAATCCAAGCAGCAGAGATAAAATTTTTAAGAAGAGTAAAAGGCTGCACTAGAGTGGACCAGATAAGAAACGAGGATATCCGTGAAGAACTGCAGATCTACTCCATAAAAGAAAAGATATTTAACAACAAGATACAGTGGAAAGAACATGTAGAAAGAATGGAAGAAAATAGATCACCAAATAAAATCTTCCATTATTTTCCAAGAGGAAGAAGAGATGTCGGACGTCCTCGGAAGAGATGGTCTTAGATCTATTAGTGAAGACGTAACAGGCAACTCTTGCCTAAACCAGGAAGTGGTGAAGAAGAAGTAGTATTAGTTAAATCCTAAAACAATATGCTCCAAAAACGATGACTTTAGGATGTAGTATCGAAATATGTCATTATACGTCTTAGTAAAAGGGAAGAAGAAGTTGGCTGCATGAAATGTAATAAAGATAATCAAAAAAGAATCAAATCAGTTTATAACTTGTGGCTTGTAATTCTCATATTATGCTACAACAGTCTTGCATTACACTTCAAATGTATTAATATTCATGTATTTCCTAATAATATAAATTAATAATTTAATAGAGGTAAGTTTGATGACTTAATACATTTTTAGAGAATTAAGACACTACTTCTATTGCCAAAACTTTGTGCATTTGCACTTAAAGAGCACATTCTGGGCCCTCAATATGATACAGCCTTGTCCATATGGCACTCTCACCCATACAGCAAAGGGGCACTGATTGCTAAAGCCCTTTATATGGCTTCACCGAAATGTGAGCTACCAATGTAGCAGCAGAGTCAAAGTAGGTTAACTCCCAAAGACTCCCAAAACTTTTTCTTTTAATATTCCATTCCTTAGTAATTCTGCCTGAAGGCAGGTCCTTCACTGCAATCATAGCATTTTCATGCTATGCTTACAGCTTTACTAGGGAATTGTAGGTGTGGTAGCTTCCCATTACTTTCCACACCAGTGAAGGATGGTGGTGATAAGGATGATGATGATGGCCATATGATTTCGGGGACCGTTTGGGCCTTAAAGTTTTCCTGACATTTGTCTTACAGGTAAGGAAAAACCCTGATAAAAAACCTCGCCCAGAAAAACTGCCCGACCAGGGATCGAACCAGGCCCGCTGCGTGACAAGCCAGCATGCTACCTTGAGACCACAGCGGTGGTTTTAATATAGGGAACCGAAATTTTGACAAGTATTCTATATTAATAAACTACAGCAATGCTTATTACTAGGAAAAGAAAGATTGAAGAACCGAAACTAGTGATGAATAGTGAACAAATTAAGTTTGTCGATGAATTTCGATATTTGGGAGTGATTCTAGATAGAAAATTTACATTTCGAGCACATTTAGCCTCCCTAGCCACAAAAGCTAGCAAATTTCTGACTGGCCTTTCTATCGCATCAAGACCTTCTTGGGGTCTTAATAGCTCAATACGTAAGATTATTTACCATGGAGCATTTGAGCCAAAAATATTATATTGTGCTTCTGCTTTTCAGGATTGTGTAAATAGAAAATGGGCTCAAAAGAAATTTGCTCAAATTCAAAGGGGCTTTATACTACGCATAGCTAGGGCATATCGTACAGTATCTAATGATGCTGCTTACATGGTAACTGGTACTGAACCCTTATATTTGTCTTGCATATACAGAGCCAAACTAACTAATATTAAGAAAGGTCGTGGACATCTAAACCAAATCCCCATCTCTGAAATTGAAAGAAAGGAACATTTCTTGTCATCTGGTCATCCTAGCACTTATCGGAGACCACTTATGCTAAATGATTGCAGCAACAGTTATCATGATTATTTCATTTATACCGATGGCTCTCGTATCTCTGGAATGGAGGACCATAACTGTCTAGTTGGATGTGCTTTTGTGGTATTTGATAATGAAGTTGAGATCTTTCACCAAGGATACAAGCTTGCTTCCAAATGTACGATTTTTCAAGCAGAGCTTTTAGCTCTACTGCAAGCTGTGGAATGGGTTATAACCACCAACAAGTCTTCTTGTATCTATAGTGACTCCTGGGCAGCATTTTCTGCTATCAATGACAGATTCAACCGTCACCCGATTGCAAGCTCCATAAGAACAAAATTAAACCAACATCTTGGACATATTTGCCTATGCTGGATTAAAGGACATACTGGAACTACAGGAAATGAACATGCAGATTTTCTTGCCAAATCAGCTGCTACTTCAAATATGGATTACTTTTACTCCTTCTGTCCTCTATCATATATTAAAGAAGTATTAAAAAAATGATCTCTTACAAAATTGGAATGCTGAGTGGTTAAACAGTATTAATGGTGCTTTGACGAGAACATTATTTTTCTCAACTGATTTTGACCGAATAAAGTGCAAATACATAGAACCAAATTTTGTATTAACACAATTTATGACTGGACACGGTAAATTTGGACATTATTTGGAACAATTTAAAATAGGTACAGATACCTGTATTTGCAAAAACTCCAGCCAGACTATCTCTTCTTCTTCTTCGGCTTTCCCCCATTTATAGGTTTGCCGTCTTCAGTTTCCATTTATCTCTATCATTCCAATCTCCCTCTTCCAAATTCCTATCATCAATTATAGTTCTGACGTAGGTTTTCCATTTCCATCTTGGTTTGCCACGTTTATTTCTTCCAGGGGGTGACCATTCGTATATATTTTTTGGCCATCTTTCATTTTCCATTCTTTGTACATGGCCATACCATTTAAGCCTTTGATTTTCAATCCTCTTAACAACCGATGTGGTGACATTCATTTCTCTCCAAAGGAATTCATTTCTTATTTTATCCTCTCTAGTTTTTTGCAAGCTTCTTCTACAATAATCAAATTCAACTGTTCTAATTTAATTTTTTTGTATTTCCGTCAATGACCAAGTTTCACTTCCATATGACAAAATATTCCGTATTATGCTCTTATAAATTTTCATTTTAGTTTCCTTTGTGATATTTTTGTTCCAAATTATCACATGTAATGTTTTAGTTGCATTTTTTGCCATTGCAATTTTAGTCTGTACATCTCTCACACGTACCTACACTTATAATTATTGACTCAAGATATTTTAAAAATTCACATTTTTTTTATTTTCCCTGTTTCGATTATGAGGTCATCCACAACCTTTCCCAAACACATATATTCTGTTTTCTGTAAATTTATATTCAGTCCCCATTTTTTATATTCTTCCATTAGTTTATTTATCATATATTTCATATCATCTTCATCCCCTGCAAAAATTATTTGATCACCTACAAACAACAATGAATGCAGTACTTTTCCTCCTATAGGAATGCCCACTTCAGAACATTTTTTATACCATAAGTTAAGAGCCTGGTCTAAATAAATGTTAAAAAGAATTGGTGACAAACTGCACCCCTGCTTAAGGCCTTTATTCACTGTGAATTCCTCTGTTAAATTATTCTGTATTTTTACTTTAGCTTTTGTTATTACTATAGATCCTCCTAACAATATTAAACCATTTATCACTTATATTCATATTTTTCATTACCATCCATAACAATTGTCCAGGTACGCTATCATATGCCATCTCTAAATCTATCTGTCAGTCGTAGGTATCCGGTATTTTTTGGGTGTTCCTGGGGTTTTCTCTTGTAATTTTCTACTACAGAAAATATTGTCAATACACGATCTTCCACTCCAGAATCCACATTGTTCTTCTCTTTAAGTTATCTTTTATCTCCTTAAGTTTCTTCTTCTTCTTTCCAAGTATTAGGCCAAGGCCTGTTACGATCCTATATAAAATTTACGGGAAATTCTCGTATAAGACTTGAAAGCATAATAATAGTCCCTTCGATTGGTCGCTGGCCAAAGGAAGGCAAGACCAGTGATGGGGCTGCCATCTTATAGCCTCTGGTTAGGCTTTTCTGGAGAAGAAAAGAAAATAAAGGAAAGAAGAAATGGAAGAAAGGAAAGACTCCCTAGCCCTCGGATGCCCTAATAGCGTCAGGGTCGAAAAAACAAGAGTTAACCAAGGGAGGTTAGATAGTAAAGTTAAAAATTATAATTTTACTAAAAATCCTAGCTGTTGAAGGTAAAATGCTTATACCTCTATAATTGGAACACCGTTTTTATCACCTTTTTTTAAAAATAGGAGTAATATACGATAAATTCCAGTCTTTTCGGATATCGTCTCCAATTTCAATTTTATTAAAAATATTACTAAAATATCTCCTCCATGTTTTAGGAGTTCCGTCTGAATATTTCCTGGTCCTGGTGGCTCTCCCATTTTTTGCCTCTTTCAAAGCTCTTTTTACTTCATCTTCCGTTATCTCTGGAGTGTCAAATTTATATTCTACATCTGTATCTTGAAGTTGAAACTCATTTCTATTTTCTTGAAGTAAACCTTTATAATGTTGCATCCATTCTGATGGTCTTATCAACTGAATATTTATCTTCTTTCTTTCTGATTTCCTGATATTTTGTAATGTTTTCCACGCTTCTTTGGATCTAGCATATCCAATCAATCTATATTCGAGCATATATTATCCCAGTACTCATTTTTTGTTCTTCTCACTCCCACCTTTGTTTTATATTTTAAAGTGATATATTCATTTCAAGATGATGTTGAGTGATCTGATAACCATTTCATCCTTGCTTTCTTTTTCCCTTCCACTAATTTTTTAATATCATGATTAAACCATTCATTATTTCTTTTTAATTCTATATTTTCTGTCCCAAGTGCTTCTAATGCTGCTGAATGTATACTTTCCTTTAATTGATCCTACATTTCCAATGCAGATTTATTTAAATTTAAATTAAGTTTTTGTTTTAATCTTGATTGAAAAAGATATTTTATACTCTCATCATAGAGTAAACTTTCTTTGTATCTTTGTTCATTCAAAAGGATTGTATTTATTCTGTCTTCCGTTACTTCAATATTTCGTTTTTTCCTACTTGTTAATGTTTTCTATACACTCTAACATCTTTCACTATCATATCACGTTTTTGTTTCACAATTATATAATTAATTATTGATTTGAGACTTTTTGTTGGCTGTTCCCAGGTGTATTTATGTATTTCCCAATGTTGGAAGAAACTATTCATTATCATATAGCCATGTTGTTCACATAAACTTATCAATCTATCTCCATTGTCATTTTCCACTTTTCCCCAAATGATCCAATCACTTCATCTTTCATTCTACTTCCTACTCGACTATGAAAATCTCCTGTTATTATTATTTCTTGATGTTTTTTTATTTTGTCCAAAATTTCTGAGAGTTTGTCATAAAATTCATTGTCTATGGTAGTTGCATCCTCATTTATGGCATATACTCCTATTATTATAAGCTCTATCCCAAAAAGTTTGAGATTTAATTCAATAATTCTTTCATCAATTTCTTCCCAAGACACTATATTTTTTACCAACTTATTTTTTATCAAAATGGATATACCTCTTTTTGCTCTACTAGTTCCTGGTACTCCACTCGAGATATGTGTATAATTTACTATTTTTTCCTGTCCTTTCCATTTCTTTTTTGTTTCTGAGAGCACAATAATATCTGCATTCATTCCTGTAATCTCATCTATTACTTCTTGTTCTTTAGTATTCAAGCATTGAACATTCCATGTGCCAATAGCAAAGGTCCGTTTTCGTAGCTTAAGTCTGTCATATTTAAATCCATCCGGCTGACATATTTTACTGAAGTACGTAGCGATATACTTTTTTCCAGGGCCAGGTTGCCAGCCTACGCCTAACCCCCAGACACAGAGGACCTCGGTTTTTTTTTTTACGGTTTGCTCCCTATCTCACATCTGTTATTTGAGTGTACCACATTTCATTCCAAAAGACATGAATTTATTAAAAAAATTAGGTTATTGCCATAATAGATTTCAACTGCCTTTGACAAATATTTTATGTAAGAAGTGTTGCTATAGAAAGCTGAGTGACTTTATCCATTATATTTTTAAGAGACTTTGAGTTAGTTTCTTCTTGCGTTTGTTAATTTATTTATTTGTTCATATTACGTTATTATGTAACGCTAGAAATTAACCATACTCCAAATTATTGTAAATAATTAATTGTATTGTAACTAAAACCCTAACATACCGGATGGTGAAATAGGGTTCATATTATTGGAGATTCAATAAAAAAATATATATATTAATAATAAGTTTATGGGAATTCCTATTAAAATCATAATGAGAAGTAAGACTCAGACTGTCTTTTGTCTTGGTTGAATATTATAACCTATCTGTGTTGCAATTTTTAATTTTTATTGTGAAATGAGTTAAGTAAATTTTGGTAACTGTTTATACTGTATGTTAGACCAAAACCAGCATAAAGGACCATTATCATCTAGTAAAGTACCTAAATTCAATGAATGAATGAGTCAATTCATTATCTTACCTCGTATTTCATGTTTTTAAAACATGGGAACTGCAGTTTTCAAAAGGAGTTCCCTCTCATCCTCAGCCGATATTATGATTACCACGTTTTCTTTTGAATCTTCATCTACAATGTTGCCATCTAGTGCTGATTTTATGAACTTTTCCAACAAAAAGGAATTTGAATACTCACAAAGGAACACTTTAGAAATGTTAAAAATGGTGAAATTGAAAAATCAGCTATTGCAGCACATAGTTTGTTGAGTCACAACATTAAAAAAAGAAACTAAACTTTTAAAACATTTGGAAAACCTTTGGAATTGACAGTTTGGGAGAAGATATATATTCAGAAGAACAAATTTAGATCCATGAATTTTGAAGTTCCTGGTGAACAGGACTTGACCTCAAAGTTCATCAAATCAACATCAGATGGCAACATTATACATGAAGATTCAAATGATAATCCGGTAGTCGCAACATTGGCTGAGGATGAGAGGGATCTCCTTTTAAAAGCTGCAGTTCCCATGTTTAAAAAACATGAAATATGAGGTAAGATAAGAATTGACTCATTCATTCATTGAATTAAGAACCTCAAAGTTATTTCCCATATTCCTCTTCTTCTTCTCCCTTCCAAGTATTAGGCCAAGGCCTCTTACAATCCTATAGAAAATTTTCTCTCCAGCATTTCGTAGGACAGCCCAGTCCTCTTGGTATATAATTATAAACAGCTTTGGGGATCCGATTTGAACTCATTCTTTTTAGATGGTGTTTCCAATTTAGTTGGTACTGTTTAATATATTCCAAAATTGGCATAGTCTTCAATTCTTTTAAGATATCGGTGTTCCTTTTCCGATCCCATCTGGTGTAACCCACTGTTCTGCGCATGAATCTCATTTCACAAGCCGCTATTCTGCTTTCATGTTGTCTTTTTAGTGTCCATGTTTCACTACCATAGGTCAACACTGGTCTAGCGTTATATAAACGTAATCTGGTGTTTTTTTACAAGGGACGGTTTCATAACTTGATTAATAATTCCCAAACTTTTATTATAACTAGTAATTTTTTCAGGGATATCCTTTTCATCCCAGATAGAGAGATAATATCCAAGATATTAAAATTGATTATATCTCTAAAATTTTATTTTGGAGACAGATTTTACTTTGTATGGGGTCCTTCCCATGAAATGCCATAGTTTTGGTTTTGTTAATTGATATATCCATATTAAATTTGGCACCTATTTTTTATAAATTTTTAAATTGATCGTTGCAAATCATTTTCGGAAAGTGCCAGAAGAGCTAAATCGTCTGCAAAAAGAATAGCATCGAGTTTTAGGTTTCTATTGATGGGTATATATCCTCGTCGTGTTTTCCTCCATTCGTTTATTATTCTATTCATATATACATATATATATAATGAAAAGCACCGGTGAAAGTCCACATCCCTGTCTTACTCCAGTGTTGATCTTTTCCCAAGAAGATAATTTGTCATCTTGTTTAACAGAGATTTCATTATCTTTATAGATGTTGAAGATATTAGTAATATATTGTTGTGGAACGTTATCAGCCAAAATTTGTAGTAATATATTTCTGTCTACTTTGTCAAAAGTCTTTATCAAGTAAACGAAGGCAATATGAGTTTCTATATTGAATTTGTTCATATTTAACTTATAAATTACCTAAATATCTAAATATATTACATTAAGAATAAATAAAAATTCCTACACCTACCTTTTCCCAACTTGTCACCAAATGCTGGCAATTTCTTTTTTCAAATGAAGAATTTAACTCCTACTCCATGCCATCATCACACCTACAAAAATAAAGTACATTACAGAATTTAAGTAAAATTTTATCACCTCACCTCACTCATATTCTACTTCTTATTTCAATGGTATAAAGCTTAATCTACAATGGCGTAATAGTCCAACATTGTACCTTAACCTCTTCTTTGTTAGAAGTTACTAGATCAACTTAATTTAGTTACACTTGTTTCCTTACAGATGTCATGAATGATATGAGGTCAACATATCCACACAATGAAGCATCTAGTAGGCAACTATTGTCTTAAAGGAAGATGAAGGTCGGTAGTTTTATTCAGAGATATCTTTATTCAGGCTTAATGTAATTTTATAAGTCTGAATACCTTCAGACTCATGATCCACAGCTTGAAGTCCCTCCCAGAGGAATTGCTTCTTGGATTTTTCCATCCTAAAAAATACATTTACCCTGTGAATCGGAAAAAATTTAAGTGTAATTTCAAATGCATATCCAGTGATGGGCCAGTGACCCATAACTTACATTGAATTCTAACCACATAAAAAATTTAATGTGATTTTGCTTAAGCTGTATGACACTAAATTATCTTAATATTGCTATGAAACTCCTCCTCCTTATTAAACTTAATTTGTAGGATTTTCATCCTGTTTATTTCCAAAATCACTCCTCGGAGGAAGACGTATTGGATGTGCATTCACTGTCTATCCATCTCTTTGCTGGTCTTCCTCTTGTTCTTCTCCCGTCCATTGGTCTATCTTCTTTAGCTCTTTTTGCAAGCCGGTTTTCTTCCATTCTTTCTATATGACTCTTCCAATATTTTCATCTATCTATAATAAATTTGGTTATGTCTTGAATATGGCATTTGTCCCTAATTTCTGTGTTGTGTATTTTATCAAATAATGTTTTCCCCTGAATAGTTCTTAATATTTTCATTTTGCATGTGCTTATTATTAGTTTAGTTTTTGTTGTATCAGCCCTACACGATAACTGGTCGAACTACCGTTTTGTATATGCAGGTTTTGCTTTCTATTGACATATGTTTGTTGCGTCAAATTAAATCTTTCATATACCCTGATATTTGTGCTGCTTTATAAACTTGTTTCTTTACTTCTTTCATTAAATTTTTAGAGTTTGTCATTAATACATCTAAATAATTAAATTCTGACATTTGTTCTATAATTTTTCTTTCCACTTCTAATTTGCATCTTACTGGTTCCTTTGATATTGTTAAGCATTTTGTCTTATTCGTGTTAATTTCCATATTGTATTTTCTGGCATTTATATTAAATTGATGTAAAGATTAAGGTAGAATTCCTAAAATAAGTGATGTAAAGATCTTTGTAAATTATTTTCAGATTCTTAAAGGAGAACGAGATCATGCGTAACATTAAGTGAAATCTAGTGTTTCCCATTTTATAACCCAAACGTGGTGGTATGTTTTCAATAATTTTATCCACGAAACTGCTGTATTAAATATATATAATATCCAAAATAAAACTGCTTGGTACAAATTTATCCCAAACACAAGGATAACAATGTACAACCATAAAAAATACAAATTTCTCTGGTCTTTAAAGTCATTTGACTTCCGTAATCCTTTCAGTGTAAAGCAGCCATTCAAATTGCCCCGCTACTATTGCATAAAATGCTATTGGTCATTCTAGTAGCCACCAATTTAAAGTAAAATATCTGGATCGTAACTTGGAACAAATTGGGGAAAATATTGTTGTAGAGCATTATGTTTCCCTTTTCTGTATACGTTAAAATATTTTTATAGAGAATTTAATTTTTACAGATATTGAAGCAATGTGTAGCAAAACCTCACCATTGCATTCTGAAGGAACAAACTTCATTCTCTTCTAGAGAGCAGTAAAAAATAAATCAGTATGTAAGCCTATCATTCAAAATACATGTATGATCTGTTTAGTACATTTAAATTTTGTGTATTTATGCTGCTTGTATATGCCTACTGCAAAATGGCTAGGAGCATTAAAGAGGCAAAAATTAAAGATATATTACAAGAATGGAAAGAACAGTACTTTACCTTTCCCAATATATTTTCCAAGTCCTATTAAATAACACTGTCGCCAGGGGAACCACATATCTTTGAAGTCCTACAGAACGTTTATAGAGCTGTCGCTAGATGGCAGCATGTGCAGGATGACCAACCTTCAAAATAAATTCCCAAATGTTTATTAGAAATGGATGTGTACTAACTTCTCCCTTCTTAACCTAACAAAATAAATTACATTCGTACTAGATAATGTGAGTTATATATGCACTACTCACCTCATATTTGTAGCTTTTTAGAAGACCCTGGGTTTCAATGCCTTAGGCATCATTGTCAATTCAGAAAAAACTGCACACTTAAACTTACATTAAATATTTTCAAAGACCTATAGGGTAAAGGTGGGAATGATGGCGCAGTGTATAAGATGGCGCAGTCTAACATTTATCCTTAAAATCATAAGAAAACTCGTTTTTCACTATTCGTGCCTGTGCAGTCCTAAGAGAAGGTTCTCGTGTGAAATTGTGGTGTTTGTAACGTTAAAAAAAAAGAAGAAATAAATATTTTTGTGAAGAGTCATATTTTTTGGTAAGTTGAAGAAACTTTTAAAGGATTATTGTGGGTGCAGTTTGAAAGGGACTGAATACCGTTAGAAAGGAGATTGACATCTCTACATACAAAGGGACTTGTCCTTGTTACTAATAACATAACTTCAATGTCTTATTACAAAAGTTTCCATCTCTAGTCTATGCACAAACATTTTTGTGTGAATCAGGAGAGATGGCGCACAGAAGGGTGGTAGAGTTGGCGCGCCTGGGCATTTAAATGATGCTCCGCTCTCACCTAAGATAGTTTCCATTTAACTTCAGTTACGATTTTTTTGTAAGTGAAATTGTGTGGTCAAAATGATAAAAAATACAAAAATATTTATTTAAATTTCATGATAAATTATTGATGACTTTAATTTGTAAATTATTTTTATATAAACATTAAATTAAACTATTAAAATTATAAAATAAATTAAAATAATAGGTCAATAAAATACATACAGACCTAAACGAAATGTAGTAATCTGACTCAAATTCATTATTATTTTAAAAACATAACTAAGTATTATATTGACAAGATAAACTTTCTGCACAGAATATTATATATGACTAATACAATGAATTTTTTTTATTTCAAGTACAAATATTACGAATTATATTTTTTATAAAAATATATTCCCATTGAGAAATGCATAATTTTGGTCATACATCCATCCAATATATTATTTGACTTTTTTTTAATGAGATCCAATTTGATTTCAATAGTTATTTTTAAAATTATTGTTAATAACAAATTGGGCTACAGACTTATTTCCTCATGGAATTTCGGCCAGTTCTCAGGAGAAAAACAAAAACTCAAAACAAAAACCACAGAGTAGACGCCGTAATATATCTACATGTTCATCGACGTCATCTGAATCATTAATTCCAATACCAGAAAGTGATGATTCCACTTCTGACAATGAAAATCAGTGTGTCGAATGTTTTGAGCTGTATGAAGAGACAGTATCCAGACCAGACTGGATAAAATGTATTAAATGTATGAGATGGCTTCATGAAACTTGCTCTATATATTCAAACAAGTGCTCTTTGTGTGGAAGAATGGAAAAGAAAAAAATAAGACAGTCAAAACTGAAGTTTTAATGTAATTCTGCACGGCTTACTGCCACAGATATCTTTGCGCCATCTTACCCACCAGGGTGGGAAAGATGGTTAAACTTATGTATTTTTATTAAGTCAGATTTTCATTAAAACAATTATGTCATTGTTTTAAAAAGTATTTTTTTATGTTTGTAAAATAATTGTGATTATATAGTAATACTAATAATATATACATACCATTGCACAAAAGAGATATTGCATTTTTTAAAAATGTGCGCCAACTATCCCCCCTCTACCCTAGAACAACAGTGCGCGTGCACCAGAGTTTATAGAGTCAGTGATAACCCACCATCAAACCACATATCGATTATCATCCTCGATTACAATCGATATCGTAATAAAGTTAAAAACTCTTATACTAGATGGCAGCATCTTGCTATGAAATTTAAATGACCCATCTTTGCAATAAATCCCCAAATCTATGTTAAAAAATCAAACGTTTATTAAAAATGGGTGTACACTTATCACTCTCTAACGCCGATCCAACCAGCGATAAAAAATCATAGACTAAGTAATATACACTGTGGAAAAAATAGCAGTTAGTATCACAATAATGTCTAACAGTGTCATAATATTGTGATTTGCATATTTAAATAAATATTTGAAAATTGTCTAATAATGTTATAAAAATTGTTTCAAAAAGTTTAAAATATTAAAATATGTTAGTAAATACAGGAGAAGAACTATAGTTTACAACAAACTGAAAAATCAAGCATAAGTAGAAGTGCAGTTGAGCTGTCAATTCTTTCTAACTTTGAGTTATAATCGGAACCCAGGATCTTCAAAAAAGCTACAAATATGAGATGAGTAGTGCATATCTAACTCATCTAAAATAAACATCATTCTGTTACTTCCTTGAAATATTAAATACATGCTTATTATTTACTGAAGTGTACACTAATCTGATGTACACTAACACTAACAAACACTAACCTAATAAAAATAGTGCAAATGAGTTGTTGATAGTCAAACTACAAAAACAGTATAACCCAAATCAAAATCCAGAAAAACTTCTCTTACCAGTATCACCTCTGGAAGATATAGAAATTGCTTTTAACACAAATGTAATCAAACATGTTTTAAAAAGTGAAATGACCCCAGATGAACTAAAACAAATCACATTGGAAACCATTCACAGCCTATTTCCTGAACCACAATGGGTATACAGCTATACAGATGGATCCAGAATGGAAATAGAAGACAGAGCTGGAGCTGGAATTTACTCAAAACTGTTTAGCTTCTATGTTGCAGTAGGGAAAAATTGCACACACTTCGATGGAGAAATTCAGGCAATAGAGTTAGCACTAACACAACTCCTCTACAGAATAAATACTTTTCAGAGAGCAGTTGTACTAAGTGATTCAACATCAGCTATACAAGCTATAACAACATATAACTCTCCAATCTCCAGAAAAGTGTTGGAAATAAAAAAGATCATAAGATTATTGACCAAACAAAATAAAATTATCCAGCTCCAATGGAACCCCCTCTCATTGCGAGGTACATGGAAATGAAATGGCGGATCTTTTAGCAAAAAAGGGCACCAAAATTTTACAGAAAACAAATCAATCCCTGCCCTACCATTCTCCAAAAAAATATCATTAAAAGAAACTTCCAGAAAGAACTGATGGGGCACTTCAAATCACAAAGTAATGAAAAGCCATGGGCAGCTATCTCACAGAATAAAAACTTAATACTTGAACAACCAAGACATGAAGCAGTAGCAACATTCAGACTGTTAACAGGCCATGATTACCTGGTAGTGCACCTCCATAAAATTGGAATCTTCAACTCTCCAAATTGTATCCTGTGCCAAGACAATAACACTACCATGAACAAAGATCATCTTGCTAGCTGTGAGGCTCTGAAGATGTCACCTACAAGAACTCTGGCAGGACTCTATTGGGAAGCAAGAAAGCAAATGGAACACATCCAAGCTAATGGGCATTAGACTACTACTACTACTACTACTACTACTAGTTGTTGTTGATGGTAGCAACATTGGAAGAGGAGAGAAAATAGTTAACGAGTATCATAATATTGCCTAAAAATTGTCAATGTCACCGTGTTTCTCATAAATAAATAAAAAAAAATACCTAAAAATTGTAAAAGAAGGTTATAAGAATCGTTGTAAAAGTTTATATTACAAAATGTTAGTAAAGACAATGTACTTGTACGTAGAGGAACAGTATTATGAGAATGTACTATGGAAAATTAATGTACTGTTGAGCCGAACAAAGTAATGATTATATTTTGTGATTTTTCTAGTATTGGTACTAATGAAAATTAATCCTATAATGATGTAATTTCACCTAATCGGCCAGAACAAAAAAGAATGGGCTGAACTGCACTTCTACTAGCGCTTGATTTTTCAGTTATATTGTTGTAAACTATAGCTCTTATTCTGTATTTACTAACATTATTTAATATTTTAAACTTTTTCAAACAATTTTTATAACATTATTACATAATTTTGAAGTATTTATTTAAATATGCAAATCACAATATTATGACACTGTTAGACAGTATTGTGATGCTAACTGCTATTTTCTCAACAGAGTATATTACTTAGTCTATGATTTTTCTATCATTGTTTTGGGTTATCTCTGGTTGGAACAGCATTAGGGAGTGATAAGTAAGTGTACACCCATTTTTAATAAACATTTGGTAATTTTAATTTTATTAATATTTTTTAAAACATAGATTTGGGGATTTATTGCAAATATTGGTCATTTAAATTTCATAGAGACGGATAGCAATCTAGGATAATCGATATGTGGTTCGATTGTGAATTATCGCTGGGTCTATAAACTCTGGTGCATGCGCACTGTTGTTCTACAGGACTTTGAAAATATTTCATGCTAGTTTAAGTGCAACATCGATTATCATCCTCGATTAGTATCCGTGGCTATGAAATTTAAATGACCAAACTTTGCAATAAATCTCCAAATATATGTTAAAAAATATATTAATAATATTAAAATTACCAAATGTTTATTAAAAACAGGTATACACTTGCTTATCACTCCCTAACGCTGATCCAACCAGCGATAGAAAAATCATAGACTAAGTAATATACTCTGTGGAGAAAATAGCAGTTAGCATCACAATATTGTCTAACAGTGTCATAATATTGTGATTTGCATATTTTAATAAATACTTCAAAATTGTCTAATAATGTTATAAAAATTGTTTGAAAAAGTTTAAAATTATAATAATGTTAGTAAATACAGAAGAAGAGAGATAATTTACAACAATATAACTGAAACATCAAACGCTAGTAGAACTGCAGTTGAGCCTATTTAATTCCTGCAGAATATCAGTGTATAAGCGTATGAGTTTATAGAGCAGTTGCTAGATTGAACCACATATCTTTGAAGTCCTACAAAAAGTTTATAGAGCTGTTGCTAGATGGCAGCATGTGCTGCATGACCAATCTTTGAAATAAATTCCCAAATTTATATATTAAATTTGGGAATTTTTAACATTATGAGGTTCAATTCATAAGAATTAAATAAATCGTGATTATTTCTTTCTTGTCCCGCGCCATAGCCGAGCGGTTAAGGTAGGAAGCCTTGGCACAGAGCTACGGGACTTGCGCTGGTTCGAGTCTCCATGGGGGAAGAAATTTTCTCATGGTATTTCGGCCAGCATGGGACCGGTGCCCACCCAGCATCGTGAGGCAATTGGGTAGCTACAATAAGTAGCGGCTCCAGGTTGAGGAACCAGCTATAACGGCTGGGGGACTCGACATGCTAACCACATGTCACCCCTACACTGGCTGTTGATCATCTACCTCTGTGATTGACACATGTGGATGTGAAGGGCCAGCAGCCGGCTGGTAAAAGGGCAACCGCTGAAAAAGTGGAAAGACCCTGAATCGGAATTGGATTATTTCTTACCTCATACTTCTATGTTCCTTTAAACACAGCACTGCAGTATCGGCGACTCCTTGTCACCATCGTCAGCTGTTTTCACGATTGTAAATTTTTTTCTTTTGTTGATAATTATCCAAACTGCCATCTGATGTTCTTTTTAAGGAATTATTTTCTAAACTGTCATCTGTTGTATTTTTGAAGAACTTTGTAATCTGGAAAGAATGTGAAAAAGTTTTAGTAGATATGAAAAGTAATTCAAAAAATAAAGTCACAATGAAAAATATGAAAATTTTGAAGGGTATAAAAGATAGAAAATGTTACTGTTGCAAAAGCTGATAAAGGAAACAAAATTGTCATTTTAGATCAGGATGATTATGTAGACAGAATGAACTAACTGTTAGACTCCAAAGAATATGAAGAAATAAAATCTAACCCTCTCCCAAAAACAATCAAGACTGTGGAAAACACATTAAAACATGTAAAACTTACAATTAAAGAACAAGAAAAATTTAAATTTAAAGTTTCAAACCCTTCTAATCCAAAATTATATGGTTTACCTAAGGTCCACAAGGATGGTAAAAAGATGAGGCCTATCGTCAATAGTATTGGCTCCCCATGTTATAATTTAGCTAAATGGCTGGCCAAAAAGTCTAATGAACTACCACAATTTAGAAATAAGAGCATTGAAAATTCAATAAAATTGGTAGAAAAATTGAATAACATTAAATTGGCTCCGAATGATAGACTGGTTTCATTCGATGTGATATCTTTATTTCCTAGCATTCCTATTGACAAACTGCTCAAGTTTTTAAGAAAATTAAAGGCAGAAATCATAGAAGAGTATTTAAGACTAACCAAAATTTGAATCAATAATAACTTTTCACATTTAATGGAAAATTTTATAAACAAATTTCTGGATTGGCAATGGGAAATTCACTTTCTCCATTTTTAGCCAATTTATTTATGGGCTATCTTGAATCACGTATCACCAATGCTTATCCTTTGATTTTCAAGTGTTGGCATAGATATGTAGATGATATTATTTCTGTAATTGATAAAAAATACATTCAAGATGCATTGAAATTGCTTAATCTTCAGGATGAGTCAGTGAAATTCACTATTGAAATTGAACAATATCCCATTTTTTGACTTATACTTAATAAGAAATGAACAACAGCAAAGAATTGAATTTAATATTTATAGAAAAGACACACATACTGACAACTACATAAAATCATCAGGTTTTAATCATTTGTCACATAAACATGCGATTTTCAATAGTCTATTACACAGATTGATAAATATTCCACTTAATGAAGAAAATTTTGACAAGGAATATAATCATATTGTACATGTTAAAATAAATGGTTTTGATGAAAACATAATAAAGAATAAATTAAAGAAATTTAAACAACAGAAAAGGTTACAGGAATATATCACCTTACAAATGATTCCAAGAAAGATGTAAAATTCAAGAAATTTACTTATTATCCTGAAGTTCAAAATAAGTTTCAAAAAAATTTTCAGCAAATTTAATATAACATTAGCTCCAATTAACAAATTTAGCCTGGGTAATCTTCTGTTAACTAATAATAAATTTAACAACCCAGACAACAAAAAAAATCTGGAATTTATCAAATTGATTGCAAAGATTGCAACAGGATATATGTAGGAAAAACAAAAAGGAATTTGGAAACTCGTAAAAAAGAACATTTCAGAAACATAAAGAATAGAGAAATTAAAAAAATCAGCTATAGCAGCACATACTTTATTAGAGCATCATAGGATTGAAAAAGAAGCAAAACTTTTGAAACATCTATCTAAACCTTTAGATTGAACAGTTTGGGAATAAATATATATTCAAAAAACCATACTAGAACCATGAACTTCGAAATTCCAGACAAACCGAGCTTGATTACAAAGTTCTTAAAAAATACAACAGATGGCAGTTTAGAAAATGCTTCATTAAAAAGAACACCAGATGGCAGTTTAGAAAATAATTCCTTAAAAAGAACATCAGATGGCAGTTTGGATAATTATCAACAAAAGAAAAAATTGACAATCGTGAAAACAGCTGACAATGGTGACAAGGAGTCGCCAATACTACAGTGCTGTGTTTAAAGGAACATAGAAGTATGAGGTAAGAAATAATCACGATTTATTAAATTCCCAAATGTTTATTAGAAATTAATGTACACTAACTTCTCCCTTCCTAACCCAACAAAATAAATTACATGCATATTATTTACTGAAGTGTACACTAATCTGATGTGCACAAACACTAACAAAATAGTACTAACCTAACAAATATGTGTAAACGAGTTGATGGTGGCAACATTGGAAGATGAGAGAAAATTTCTACTGGGTTTCACAATATTGTCTAAACATGTCATAATGTTACCACGTTTCTCGTAAGTAAACAAATACCTAAAAATTGTAAAAGAATGTTGTAACTACCGTTGAAATAGTTTAAAATATTACAAAATGTTGGTAAAGACAGAAGAAGTATGTAGAGTAACAGTATTACAAGAACATACTATGGAAAATGAAGGGAAAGGCAATGTACTGTTGAGCCAAACTTTAGGGGTATTTGACATTCACCTACTCAATGAATTATTCTAAGTTCTACAGAATTGCAGTGCACATGCATAAATGCTTAATATAACTTCCACTAGATTGCAGGACATCTGCAAATAAACTGTATTTACCAACCTTGACAAATTCCCAAACATGTTTATAACAAATTGATATACAACAACTTCCCTCTTCCTAACCTAACAAAAAAATAACGTGCGTTAATTATATTACTTTTAGTCTGGACATCTTACCTCAATACTAATGTTGATTTGTTCTTGAACATGTTTCAAAACAATTATGTTTTATCATCAGCTTTTCCAGACGATAAAACAGAATTGTTTTGAAACATGTTCAAGAACAAATCAACATTAGTATTGAGGTAAGATGTCCAGACTAAAAATAATATAATTAAAATAACCTCAAAATATAACTTCCTAAAATTAAATATGCGTTAATTAGTTTAGCATATTATTTAATAAACTAACTTGTCCCATCAGAACCTAATAAAATGAAATTTCTTTAAATATGCCTTGGAATTAATTGCAAATGTTGGCCACAGCGATATGTCATCACATCTGGTAAAGTTAGATTAAGCATTCAGGCATGCAAACTCCGATTCTGTAGAATTTGAAAAAAATCATTTAGATATAAATCTCATAATTTGCATACATAGATAAATATTTATTAATGGTAAAATATTTAAAACACTATTGAAATATTAGTAAAAAATGGTAAAAGTATGTTAAGCCCAAAAATAACTCCACCTAACCTTACAGTAGTCCATTTTGTATACGTACTATAAATTGTTAAGTGTTATTCCAACATTCATGGACTGTCATTTGTACTAGAATAGCAAAGAAATAAAGACGGAATATTATATGTTAACGTCTACAGAAATAAGAACTAAGAAAAAATACTATTCTGATCACTAAAAGTAGAAAAACTTTATCGAAAGACTTACTTGACAGAACGACCACGCCCATTCATCCAACCAATGAAGAGCCATGTGCTCAGTGTCGTTTTCTTTGCATCCTTACTTATTGCAGCTAAAAAATAAAAACACACAAAATCAACCAAATTATAGGTGATATTTTTAATCAACAAAGTTACGGAGTCTAAAATGTTCAAAAATAATTATCTGGACTGAACTATAACGTTTTATACAACATTCTTATGCCACTGTTGCACTACATACTTTTACCACTTATAATAGCATTTCGTACTATTTTAAGCATTTTGCAACGAATCTTAAACATACTCTACAATTATTAAATATTTATTTACGTGCCCAAAATGTGCTACTTATATACCAATGAAGTTCTTCTACAGAATCGTTTCAAAATTTTTAAATTAGTACCAAATGTTAATAAAAGCAGTAAAAGTATAACAGTTGCATAAGAATGTTGTAATAGAACGTCGTCCTCTGAAGTTCTGCGAAGATAATTATTTTTAACATTTTCCAATGTCAAAAACTAAAAGCTATGTATTAATTGTACCAGATCGGAAACTCTTGTAGTCACTTGATTTATTCCACAACTTCTACAGAATTTATCTAAATTTTTGTCTTTAAATCCCTAAACAAATATTTTACCACAAAGAAGATATATTTAAATTATATATTCGTAATTAACAAAAGACAACGAAAGAAAAAAAATCGTGGAGTATACTTACAGAGCTTACATCTCCTACCGAATTGCATAACTCGAATGATCAAAATTTAAAATGGCGAAGAAATTATTGCAACCCTTAACCAATCCCTGCCCTTAACCCAGGGATCTGCCTTAACCTATGGCAAATGACGTAATCAGCATGTAAAATAATAATAATAAGTAGAATTGCGCACAAATGTGCATTAAAAAATGGTATTGGCTGCATTTACATCCGCACAGAGAACACACACAATATTCGTCCGCTTGGTGAAAACCTGGTTTTTTGCAGATCTCATGATGAAAGCCATTTTTTTTTTTTTCTCTTTATTCAGCATGTTCCATAACAAAAAATGTAATACTACATGCTTTAGTTTACAACATTATTTACATAAAATTATTTACAAGGAAATAACAATTCTTGTCTTTTAATTAATTTTCTATGGCCACTTTCTTTTCTTTTTTTTTTTATTTGTTATGCTCATTGAATTGGCTTTTTTTTTTATTTGTTCTAAAGTTTGTTTAATTTTATGGAATTAATGAAGGAGATTAATTCTTCTGTATACACCACTACTAGTCTTACTTTATCGAATGTCCAATTACCATTTTTCTTAAGCATGTTGTTTTTAAATAACCGCCTTTCTGTTTCTATTTTTGTACATTGAAATAATAGATGATCTATAGTTTGATCTGAAATGCCGCATGTACACAAAGGGCTATCTTTTATTTTAAAGCGATAGTAATAACTGTTTATATCACCGTGCCCTGTTAAGAAGGTTGTTATTTTTCCTGTTAAGGGTAAATTTAATTTCAATCTGTCTTTCACGCTAGGTAAAAAGGATTTTGTCACTGCACCCTTTGTGGTATTTTGCCATTCATTTTCCCACTTATTTAAACTCATTGATTGCAATTCACTAAAAACTACACTGACTGGTTTACGGTCGTAACACACTGGAAGTTCTCCATTCCCTGCTGCTTGTTTAGCCAACCTATCAGCAATCTCGTTGCCATCATTCCCGTTGTGTGCCTTGACCCATGTGTAGTGAATTTTCCAATTCTGAATTTCTAAGTTTTTAGTTATCTCTCTAATGGATGCTATTAGGTTTTGTTGGTTTTTATTGTTTTCTAGTGAATCTAATGTTATTCTGCTATCTGTATGAATTAGTGCTGTTTTTTGATGGATAGGAAGATGGTGACCATTTTCTAGATATTCTAGCGCTTTAAGGATTGCTAGCTGTTCCGCTTGATTGTTTGTGCAGTGGTTTTTTAGTCTGTATTGTAACTCTTTAGTAAGTAGTTTGTTGACATATAAGGCGATTCCTGCTCCTACACCCGTATCACCTTTGCTACCATCAGTGTATATGTCAATATTGTATTTCACTTTCTCCTGCTTTCTTTTTATTATATAAATCTCGGCAGGATGTGGCCATTGCGAGTAGTGTCTTGGTATGTCCAAAGCTGTTTCCTTTGGATCACCTTTTTTTATTGTGTATAAACTTACTAACTTTTGGATCTCTAATATTATTGGAGTATTTTTTGTTAGGATGCATAACGCTTCATGTGACGTTGTGCGAAAAGCCTTGGCTATTTTAATATTTATTAATCTCTGCACTCGATTTAGTTTTACTGCATTATGATGTTTGTTTATAGCTTCAATCCAGACGGGGGCTCCATATGTTAAGATAGGAAATATAGCCCCTTTGTAAATAATTCTCATTACATCAGTGTTAAGTCCCCAATTTATTTTTGCAGATTTTGCCAAAGCATGTATCAGATTTGTACACCTCTGAGTTCACTAGATCTATATGTTTGTCAAATTTAAACTTTTTGTCAATTGTTATACCAAGGTATTTTATACTCTCTGATTCTGGTATATATCTATTGTTCAGGAAAATGTTTAGAGTTCTTGCTACTTGAGCTCTTCTTTTTGTTATAACCAATAGTCTCGATTTCTGTTCATTGAATGTAATTTTTAGATGTTTTGCCATACTTTCCACCTTATACAAGTCCAAGTTTGTATTATTTTCCAGCTCAATGAGGCTTTTTCCTTTGGTGATCATCAGTAAATCATCCGCAAAGGCTAGGACCTTTGTATGTTTACTATAATCTATATTCAGGAGTGAATTATACTGGATGTTCCAGAATCCCGGACCACAACAAGACCCTTGTGGGCAGCCTTTGCTTATGGATTTTTGAATTGATACATTGTTTACTGTTAGTGATGCAGTTCTTCCGTAGAAATAGCTTTTACAAAGCTCATAAATATTTTTGTGACATCTGGCTTCCCTTAAAGCTGAAAGTATACTAGGCCACCATGCAGCGTCAAACGCTCCTTTTACATCCAAGCTGACTACAGCTACATACTGTCCACCATTTATGGCCTATGATGAAAGCCATGTATAGACAATCGAGTAAGTACATGCCGCTGTGGTTGGTCAGGGTTCGCCCACGGTCCATTTAAGAATGTAAAATAAAGACTTAATTAATCCATGCTCCAGATTTTTTAAATGTTATTACTAAGTTATCAAAAAATATTTCACAATAAATTGCGCTTTTAACAAACTGATATTTTATTTATACACTCCTACTTTATAAACTTAATTAATTTTTATAAAATGCTCCTTTGAAATTAATTATGGGGACATGTTTATTTCTTGGGTAATAATAATAAGGATGTATTGGCGATATTGTGGACAGATAGGAAACATAACATTTTAAATTAAAAATAGTAATTTTCTATTTAAACAATATTTAATACTAAATATTACTAAAATATATTTTTTAGACTATATAATTATGCAAACAATACATAATTAATTATTTTATAATCAAGTTATAATTAAAAATTAGGTTAAAAACTGGACTAATACACAATATTTTTGTCGATGTACTTTGTATTGGTATCCCTGAAGACATCTGCAAGCATTGCCACAACATATAACATTTATTTATTTATTTTTTAAGTTAGTTCATTTGCCAAGTTGAATAATTGAAATATATTTCCTGTGTTTTATATATATATATATATATATATATACAGTAAATCCACTGCTGTGGCCTCGAGGTAGCGTGCTGCCTTGTCACGCAGCGGGCCCAGGTTCGATCCCCGGTCGGGACAGTTTTTCTGGGTGAGGCTTTTATCGGGGTTTTTCCTCACCTGTAAGACAAATGTCAGGAAAACTTTAATGCCCAAACGATAAGTCCGCAACCTATTACACAGGTTTTTATTTTTTTTTGATCTTCCGATGATTCTGACCAGGATTTTAGAAAACAAATTATGAAATTATTGTATTGTCATGGGTCCTTTACAAGTATACAAAGTTTCAAGTCGATCCAATGTTTTTAAGTGGATGAAAATCGTGTTCAAAGTTTCCGTTACATAGACAGATACAGGTCAAGCTAACATAAAGCGTGTAAAAATATATAATTTAACATTGTTATAACCTCAATGGTATAACAAAATTACGAACTTAAAAAGTATAGATTAATTCAAATGTTGAAATAAAATGTATTTAATTCATAAAGCCTTTAATACATCCATCCATCCATAGTAATTCTGCCCGAGGACAGGTCCTTCGCTGCAATCATAGGCATCTTCATGCTATGCTTGCAGCTTTACTAGGGAATTGTAGGTGTGGTAGCTTCCCGTTGCTTTCCACACCGGTGAAGGATGATGATGATAATGATAAGGATGATTGATGGTGATGATGGCCATATGATTTCGGGGACCGTTTGGGCCTTAAAGTTTTCCTGACATTTGTCTTACAGATGAGGAAAAACCCCGATAAAAACCTCACCCAGAAAAACTGCCCCGACCGGGGATCGAACCCGGGTCCGCTGCGTGGCAAGGCAGCACGCTACCTCGAGACCACAGCGGTGGACTTTTAATACAAATATCACGAAAAAAAAACTGCGTAATTGAAGACGTGAACCTGTGATCTTCATTAACAGAAACAGTGACTGCGTGCTTTACCGCTGAGCTATCGTGACCCATAGAAGAGCTTTCAGTTCATGCTACGTAACACAGTAGCTCAGGGACTGCACAATTATGACTAGTTTCCTAGTTTGAACCCAGCGCTGTGCCGAGTATGACTTAGAAGAAATGCGCGTTCAAGAGATGACTCATTTTTTTTGTCGAAGGGTGTACTAAATACGGGAATACTCGTAATAGAAACACCTTAGTTAACTAAGGCAATCTTCGATATTTCTTGGTATTAATAAAATATCAATAAATCAATCTGAAGTCATGGCATTATATCACAAACAAGCTGTACGATCAAATATTATAGTAAATGATCAATTGAGTTGGTGTTTACTTGATGAAAATCCATATTTATTAATTAAATAAAAATAAAACGTAGTTTTATTTGATTTTCATATTTATTATATAATTCAGTGACAGCTGTTTCGGTACACTGTACCTTCTTCAGACATGTTAAATTATGAATTGTTCCAATTGATCTAAGCAACAATACAACAATATTTATTTAATTTTTTTTAATTTAACAAAGGGGATTCATTCAAATCAAGTTGAGAATTTAACAGTTTTTTACTACTTTTAAATTTATTAATTTCTACAGCCTCCAAAAGATCTAACTTCTTACCCTTATCACAAATATGTAAAATTTCAAAATTTGGATCGAAACAATGATTAATTGGAATAGGTGGTTAGCATATTTTGAATTTTCTAAATTTCTGTTATATGCTCTCATGTGTTTCGATCCAAATTTTGAAATTTTACATATTTATGATAAGGGTAAATTAAAAAATTAAATAAATATTGTTGTATTGTTGCTTAGATCAGTTGGAACACAATTCATAATTTGTTAACATGTCTGAAGAAGGTACAGTGTACCGAAACAGCTGTCACTGAATTATATAATAAATATGAAAATCAAATAAAACTACGTTTTATTTTTATTTAATTATAGTAAATGAGCAAATATTCGAATAAGTTAAACTTTTAAATACCGTTATGACGTATCCAACTGTTAAGACAAAAATTTACAAAATAGTTTTATGTGTGGAACCATATAAAGAATATTAAATCATAAAAACGGAAAGGATATGAAGATGAAGCTTTATAAACTAATAACTAACTAACTAATTCATGGCACTATCGAACTAGTAGGTTCTTGGCCGCGCGGACATAAGCTCTCCGTACATCCCTATCCTGAGCTAATGCGTTCCAATCGTTCCCTGTATAATCTACTTCCCTCAAATCATAGTTAATGCTAATTTCCCACCTCATTCTTGGTCTACCAACTGGGCGCTTTCCCTCTGGTTTTCCTAAAATAAGTTTCCATGCACGTCTTTCATTCCCCATTCGTGCAACATGTCCTGCCCATCGCAGTCTAGAGACTTACCTGTTCTTATTATATAAAGATCATGTAGTTCACTGTTACGTGGTCTTCTTCATTCACCTGTCTGTTCATCTCTCTTTGGTCCAAAAAAATTCCTAAGAACTTTATTTTCAAATACTCATAATCTCCTTTCCTCCCTTAAAGTAAGAATCCATGTTTCGCAACCATATAACATAACTGGTAGAATAATACTTTTATATATTTTCAGTTTAACGTTTTTTGAAAGGAGTTATATAAAGTAATGGCTGTACCAATGCTTATGCGTGGTGGTGAAAACTGGATACTAAATAGAAGTGTCAATCGAAGAATAGAAACAGCCTTAATGGGATTCTTAGGAAAAACAACAGGGCAAACATTAAGGGACGAAAAAAAAGGGGGGGGGGAACGAATCAATCAGAAAAGAACTTGCAGCCTTTAATATTGGACAAAGAATGTAGATAGAGAGGAGGATCGGTATGCACATTTACAACGGATGGAACAACATAGAACAGCTGGCCTGGCATACGAATATAGACCTAAAGGACACCGTGACAATGGACTCCAAGGAGAAGTTGGATACCTGATTTGATTCCTAAATGAGAGGAACGAATCTAAGGATCCACCATGAATATGATGAAGAAGAAGAAGAAGAAGAAATACAAAATTTTTATAACGACCATCTTACAGTTAATATGGAGTTAAAATCTTTGCAGACGAAAAAAAAAAAAAAAAAAAAGAAACACAGAATTAAAAACAAATAATTTGTGTTTATATCTTTATTTCATATAAATATAGGCCTATTTTACACGCTTTATATTAGCTTGACCTGTATCTATCTATCTACTTAACGGAATCTTTCAACGCGATTTTCACCCACTTAAAATCATCGGATCGACTTGAAACTTTGTATACTTGTAGAGGACCCGTGACAATACAATAATTTCATATTTATTTTATAAAATCCTGGCCATAATCATCAGAAAATCAAAAAAACGTGTTTTTGTATCAATGTAACGGAATCTTTCAACGCGATTTTCACCCACTTAGAAACATTGGATCGACTTGAAACTTTGTATACTTGTAGAGGACCCGTGACAATACAATAATTTCATATTTATTTTCTAAAATCCTGGCCATAATCATCAGAAAATCAAAAAAACGTGTTTTTGTATCAATATAACGGAATCTTTCAACGCGATTTTCACCCACTTAGAAATATTGGATCGACTTGAAACTTTTGTATACGTGTAGAGGACCCGTGACAATACAATAATTTCATATTTTATTTCTAAAATCCTGGCCAGAATCATCCGAAAAAAAATGAAAACTGGTATAATAGGTTGCGGACTTGTCGAGTTTTTAGTCAATCGTTGTAAGAGCTCAGTTGGTAGAGCAGTGAACTCTTAGTGGTATATACTCGTAATTTCAGTAATCCATACGTCGCTGGTTCAAATTCGGCTGGGAGGGTTTTTTTATAGAAGAGTATTACTTTTAGCTCATAGGCCTACTACAATAGTATCGAATTTAAAGATATTTACATTTTTATCTTATTTTGTAAAATATTAAAACTAAAAAATAAAAAATAAATAATAGTTTTAAAAAACTAAAAGAACACGCTTTATTAGAAAACTAAAAAATGAAAAATAATTTTAATTTCCAATACGCTTGGGATAAAATTAAAGTGGTCAACAAAAAAATCATCTCCAACACATATAGAATAAATTAAGAGTTATCATCAAAAAAGAAAATAATTTTACCATCAAAAGCGTGGGGTGCTTTTTAATGATTTTTACATTTTTCTTCTTAGAGAGCTTACTTTTACCAATATCTGTTTATTATCAAATGTATTAATTGATATAGAGCACCCCACGCTTTTGATGGTAAAATTATTTTCTTTTTGTTGATAACTCCAGTTTTATTCTATATGTGTTGGAGATTATTTTTTTGTTGACCACTTTATTTTATTCCAAGCGTATTTGAAATTAAAATTATTTTTCATTTTTTAGTTTTCTAATAAAGCGTGTTGTTTTAGTTTTTTAAAACTATTATTTATTTTTTACACTCTACGGTTTAACGAAAGGATTTTCAAACGTTTTGCTGTCGAAGTTCCTCTTAATATTTAAAAATCTGTAAAAAATTAAGTACTTCAACAAAAAGTTCAAGCATACTTAAACGAAAGATCAAACCATAGTAAAATCATCAACATCATCTTCCAGGGATTAAGCCTGTTGGCTCGTTCCGGTTTCATGAAAGCTAGAATTGTTAAAATTGTTCAGGCCATCTTCTGTGTGGGCGAACAACATTTCTCCTTCCGCGCGGTTTGTATTTTAGCAATAATTTTGGAAATCTTCCTTCTGGCATTCTATCAATATGTTCTTTCCAGTCGTTCCTATATTTAATTATTCGGTCTGTAAGTTTGAAAATATTTAGTTCCTTTCTTATATCTTCATTTCTTTTCTTATCCAGCAGAGTATATCCTGCTATATTTCTTAAAAATCGCATCTCAGCTGCTTCCAATCTTTGTTCTTGTCTTCCAGTGATCGTCCAACATTCTGATCCATACATCAATACAGGAACAGCCATTACTTTATAAAATTTAATTTTTGTTTCTTTTCTTGTGTTTTTTAAGGGTTCTTTTAATAGTGCCACACATTAGATTAAATTTATTTATTTTGTCATTAATATCTTCAATTTTTACATATGATAAATTGAAACCTAGATATTTAAAACTGTTCACCTGCTGTAAAATTTTATTATCAATTACTATTTTTGCTCTTAAGGTATCATGTCCTTTAGATGCTAAAATTTTAGTTTTAGTCTTTGAAATTTCCAAATTGTAATTGACACTTATTTTTTCCAAATTAAAAACAGTTCTTTGTAGACCATCTTCTGAACTGGAAATCACTACTTGATCATCAGCAAATAATATTGTATCCAACAGTTTATTATTTATTTTAAAATGTTTATTTAAATTAATCTGCCACTTTAACATAACTTCATCTAAATATAAATTAAAAAGAGAAGGTGATAAAGGACACCACGATTTATTGTTACATTTTTTTATGTTTAGATTTTGTTATATTATTTAATCATTTAATAATTTGATCATGCCCCAATCGTGTCACTTGTCCTGCCCATTGTAGTCTACGTGACTTAACTGTTCTTATTATATCAGGTTTTCTATAAAAAATAATATAGCTCACTGTTATTAAGTCTTCTCCATTCGTCTACCTGTTCATCTCTCTTTAGTCCAACGTTTCCAAAATAATTTTGTTCTCAAATAATCGTAATCTTTTCTCCTCCCTTAAAGTAAGAGTCTATTTTTCGCATCCATATAATATAATTGGGAGAATAACAATTTTATATATTTTGAGTTTAATGATTTTGAGAGAAATTGGGACTACAAGAGTCCCTGTAATACATAATAGCATACATTTCCAGAATTGAGCCTATGTTTCATTTATTTGTGCATCTCATTCCTATTAGCAATTCATTATTGTTCTTAGGCATTTGAATTCAACTACTTCTTCAAAATTTCTCTCATTTGTTATTAACTTTAAGCTCATATAATATATTTCTGTGTGTGAACATATATTTAGAATTTTATTGATTTTACTTCCAGTCCCAATTTCTTAGTGTTACTCAATAAAGTGTGTGTTGGCCCTTATTATCTCCTCTCTATTGCCTAATAATACTACATCATCAGCATAAGCTAGCAGCTTATTAATACCACTGAGTTGTAAACCTTCATCCTCTAAAATTTGAAGGCAAGTTCTAGTACAAAATTGAATAACAGAAGAGATGATTCACTTCCTTGCTTTAATCCACTGTGAATTAAAAAAAGTATCCGAAAACTGTTTAACTACACGCAACGTACTCTTTGTGCCATTTAGACACATTCGAATAAGTCTAACTTTTTAGGAATTCCAAACTCCAGTAGGATATTATATAACTTCTTCCTCTTAATTCAATCATATGCATTTTTGTAGTCTACATACAGTTGATGCACAGTGCCATTATATTCCCATTTCATCTTCTAAAAACTTAAATTACTTATATCATATATGTCATAAAATAAAATAAGTTAAAATATACCTTCTTAGGTAAAATCCGTCATCCTCAACTTATAAAATATGTAATCTTTATGCCTGTAGGCCTTTCAGAACATCCGTTCCATCTTCAGCAGGTCACTCTTCGCTACAACTTCAGCCATCATACTGGATGTTGTAGCGAAGAGTGACCTGCTGAAGATGGAACGGATGTTCTGAAAGGTCTACAGGCATAAATATTACATATTTTATAAGGTTGAGGACGACGGATTTTACCTAAGAAGGTATATTTTAACTTATTTTATTTTATGACTCTCCACCTCAACGGTTTTAACAATGGATTTTATTAGTATTGATCATATACGTTTTGCTTGTATTCACAAAGAAAAATTGCCCATGACCTTGATGTGATAATGATGGTTAATGACCACTAGTGTCTGAATAGGCCACCAGAGCCACGTAGAGGCGTGGATGTGGCAGCAACAAACAGCTGACAGGAAAATTACTGTACCGTGAATCACACAGCATTATCACAGATAAAAGTGAATGTTAATGGCGCATTTTCTTATTCATAACAAGTGACTTGCAGTAGGCGTATATTTCGAAGTGAATATCAACACACAACTTCATTCCGACTAAGATATCGGCTCATTTTGGTAAGTTGTTACATGTTCGTAATTTTATAGAAGTGCTCTTGTGTGAGGGAATAGTTACAGTTCAAAAATGTTTAGAGTAGCAAAACATAACTCACTGGCACTATCGAACCTGCAGATTCATGTCCGTGCGGACGTAAGCTCTCCCTACATCTCTATCCCACGCTAATCTTTTCCAGTAATTCCCAGTACAACCTACTTCCCTCAAATTATGGTTAATGTTTTCTCCCACCTTATTTTTGTCCTACCTACTGGTATAATAATAATCATCATCTATTTATCCCATTCTATAACCCTAGCAATGATTCCTGACGAATGAAATTTGTAATGAGAGCTTAGATGCGAGTCCTGTACTAACCAGATGTAGGTCTCAGCCAATAGGAAGTATGACCACACGTCATTGCTAACTCCCTCGCTAGCGAATATCAAATACAGTCACTGCTAAACATTTTTAAATTCTCACTACAAAAATTAAATAATATAGGTAATCTTTATCGTAGACTGCGATGGGCAGGACATGTGGCACGAATGGGGAATGAAAGACGTGCATGGAAGCTTCTTATGGGAAAACCAGAGGGAAAACACCCAGTTGGTAGACCAAGAATGAGGTGGGAGAATAACATTAACTATGATTTGAGGGAAGTAGATTATACGGGGAATGATTGGAAAAAATTAGCTCGGGGTAGGGATGTATGGAGAGCTTATGTCCGCGCGGACATGAACCTACGGGTTCGATAGTGCCAGTGAGTTAGGACATCTTTATCCGTGGAGGAAGTATATTCACTGTATATACATATATAGGCCTATATATATATACACATATCACTCTGTTAATGTTTTAAATAACCACTAAATGCCACTTTAATTTAAACAATGTATAGTCTTCCCCGCGCCGTAGCCATGTGATTAAGGCAAGAAGCCTTGGCGCAGAGCTACGTGACTTGCGCTGGTTCGAGTCTCCATGGGGGAAGAAATGCTCTCAAGGAATTTCTGCCAGTATGGGACCGATGCCCACCCAGCATCATGAGGCATTTGGGTAGCTACAATAAGCAGCGGCTCCAGGTTGAGAAGACCAGCTGGGGACCCGATATTCACATTGCACTATAATTTTAAGACTTCAGGCAGCAAGTGTACAAAATATTATAATTAAAGTCTACGGTTTAAAATCTAAAATCAACACATCCGCGTCTCACTATAATTCTCTATGGACTGTACATGTTTTTGTAGAGGAACTATTTTGTTTGTACACATGGCAGACAGGGAATTCACAGCTCAGCAGTCTTGATAGGCTCTCCCATTGGATTTACGATCAAGGACATTCTTCAAAATCCCTTGCGCGACCTATACTCCGTGTGGGGATTAGGGTGCTCCCTACTGGGAATATTTAACCAAACTAATTTAGTTACGCTTATTTACCTATAGATATCAGCGAGTGATATGGAGTCGGAATATTGCCTCAATGAGACACCTAGTGAGGAATTAAAGTATTACTTCTCCTTCTTCTTCCTTTCATGTGATAGACTTGGCGGTCTGATACGATCTCAATCCAACAATTGAAGGGTCTGCCCAATGATCTCTTGCCTGGTGGCTGGTAATTTAAGACGTGGTATTCTTTTTCTGCTCACTCTTCTTACGTGAGATTTCCAGTTGTTTCTGTATTTTTGCACATATTCCATGATTGATTCTGATTCTAATTCTTTGAGAATTTCATAATTCCTTTTATGGTTTGTTCTTGAGTAACCATAAATTTCATTTCTGCCGCAGTTAGTCTTTCTTCATCTACACTGCGAATTGTCCAGGCCTCATTGCCGTAAGGTGTTAAGATATTACTTGGAAGGATACTAGTCGGTAAATTTTGCACAGAGAACTTTTTGTTCAACATTTTTTCTTACGACCTGAAAATATTCAGATTCGAGACCCACGGCTTGAAGTCCCTCCCGGAGGACTTCCCCCTTGGATTTCTCCATCCTAAAAATCCAATCGACCATGGCCGAATTTCAACCCGCATCCATCGGAAGTAGAGACAAAGAACATTAACTATTATCCCATAGCGGCTGAATAATAATAATAATAATAATAATAATAATAATAATAATAATAATAATAATAATAATAATAATAATAATAATAATAATAATAATAATAATAATAATGACACTAATAATAATAATTATAATAATAATTAGGGGACAGGAAGGAGATTTGAAGGGTCAACACGTGCATTTCTATTGAGTAACACTAATAATTTGGGGGTAGAAGTAAGTATCAATTAAAACTGAATATATTTTCACACAAAAAATTACATTATTTAATGGAAATGGATAGATAGTTAATGACAAATGAGGGAAACTTTGAAGATGTGACTGAAATCAAATACCTGGGAGCAATAATTAAAAATAAAAATGAGATGCAAAAATAAATTAAATATAGGTTCAATTCTGGAAATGCATGCTATTATGCATTACAGGGACTCTTGTCTTCCGAAATTATCTTAAAACGTTAAACTGAATATATATAAAATTGTTACTGTCCCAATTATATTATATGGATGCGAAACATGGACACTTATTTTAAGTGAAGAGAAAAGATTACGAGTATTTGAGAATACATTTCTTAGAAAAATTTTCGATCAAAGAGAGATTAACAGAGAGGTGATTGGAGAAGACTACATAACAGTGAGCTACATGATCTTTAACGGCAGATATAATAAGAACAGTGGACTGCAATGAGCTGGACATGTGACTTACTTACTTACTTACTCACTGGCACTATCGAACCCGTAGGTTCATGGCCGCGCGGACATAAGCTCTCCATACATCCCTATTCTGAGCTAATGCTTTCCAATTATTCCCTGTATAATCTACTTCCCTCAAATCATAGTTAATGTTATTCTCTCACCTCATTCTTGGTCTACCAACTGGGCGTTTTCCCTCTGGTTTTCCTACAAGAAGCTTCCATGCACATCTTCCATTCCCCATACGTGCAACATGTCCTGCCCATCTCAGTCTACGAGACTTAACTGTTCTTATTATATCTGGCTTCCCATAAAGACCAAGTAGTTCATTGTTATGTAGTCTTCTCCATTCACCTGTCTGTTCATCTCTCTTTGGTCCAAAAATTTTCCTAAGTACTTTATTCTCAAATACTTGTAATCTCCTTTCCTCCCTTAAAGTAAGAGTCCATGTTTCGCACCCATATAATATAACTGGTAGAATAATAGTAGTTTTATATATTTTCAGTTTTACGTTTTTTGAAAGGAGTTGGGACATCAAGAGTCTCTGCAATGCATAGTAGCACGCATTTCCAGAATTGAGCCTATGTTTAATTTCTTTGTGCATCTCATTCCTATTTGTGATTATTGTTCCTAGGTATTTGAATTCAGACACTTCCTCAAAATTTCCCTCATTTGTCATTAGCTGTCCATTTCCATTATATAATGAATTTTTACGTGTGACCATATATTTAGTTTTATTGATATTTACTTCCAGTCCTAATTTCTTAGTGTCACTCAATAGTGTGTGCGTGTTGTCCTTCAGTATCTCCTCGCTATCGGCCAGTAATACTACATCATCATAAGTAATGCCACGAGTGATTTCCAAATTATCGATAAATTCACGACTCACGAAGTGAGGAGTGAATTTATCTAGAGAATTTGGAAATCAAGAGTGGCATTTGTTAGGACTATTTAACGAATAAAATTAAGCTGTTTACTCACAAATCATTATTTAACTATAGTTATTTTAAAATATTTATATATTTAATGTAAACGGCGATGTTTGAAAACAAATGAGAAATGATAGGTACGCTTCTACTGCTTCTTTTGTTTTTATCACTGCAACCAGATCATACTATTTATTGCCAAAGGAACGCAATATTGTAAGAATGCTCTCTAGTGGAGAAAAAATGAAACACATCAATCTGTATATTAATTCATTTTTGATGTCGTATGATGTAAATATGACAATTATATTTTTCTCGATTATTACCTGGGAAAAAAATACATTTAAGAAAGTGCAAACAGTGGTTTCTTTTTTTGGTGGTATAATCAATTGCTACAAATGTTGACATGTAAGCACTATTATATACAATCTGGTAGCCGTATTTGTTATAGGCTCAGTCACTGCAAAATAACGGTCAGACCTGTTCAGAATATTAAAAAGGAGGAGCTTTGTTTAATATATGATAATCCTAACACTGATAAATATTTCGTGAAACACGACTCTGATTGGTTGTAAAACAGAAATCATTGAAACGTGATTGGTCATTGACTCCCATTTGGGGCATGAGTTAAATAGTCAGCATAAACTAACAGCTTATTAATACCATTGAGTTGTAAGCCTTCCTCATTCTCTGAAGATTTAATGGCATGCTCTAGTACAAAATTAAATAGTAGAGGAGAAAGTGCATCTCCTTGCTTCAATCCATTCTGGATTTCAAAAGTGTCCGAAAACTGTTTGCCTACACGCACCCTACTCTTTGTGCCATTTAGACAGATTCGTATATGTCTAACTAACTTTTTAGGAATTCCTGTGACACGAATTACTATTATTTAATATCCGAAATGTATAAACCCCACTTTACCTAAGAATCATTAAGGTTATAGTTTGTTACAAAGTTGTGAATCATTATGTAATTTTATCAAAAAATAATTTTTTATTAACTTTATTTATAAAAAAAAACATTAAAAAGTCTGCAGTTCTTTCTGTCATAAGCACTTCTGTAAAGAGTGATTCACTTGAACGGGCAGTGTTATTTAATAGACATAAACATTCGAATCTTTCGTTCCAGAACAAAGAACAATCAAATATAATGTGTAACACTTTGGTTGCTAATGCCACAATTACAATTTGCATTTTCTCTTATGTTAAATCTCTGGATATATTGGCCAAATTTACCGTGCCCAGTGAGGAATTGTGTTAGTATAAAATTTGGAACAACATGTTTGCATTTTATATCTGCCATAGATACTTGGAAAGAACGATTGTCGTGTAAATGTACCATTGAGCCACACTTAGTTCCATCTCGCAATTATATGTTTCTTTATAAGCGACTTCTGGAAAGAAATATGGACAGAGATCATATGCCTATTGTAAATTTTATTAGAATCTGCTGCAGATTTGGCTAAAACATCCGCACGTTCGTTTCCTGATATCATACAATGCCCACGTATCCATGATAGACAAATATGTTTTGAACTTTGTTTCATCTGTTCCCTAATCTCAAAAGCTATTAGGTTATTGTTATAGTTATCATTAATTGCTTTCTGGGCTGTTTGTGAAATAGCACGAATTGGGAATGAAAGAGAGGCATGAAAAGTCCTTGTAGGAATTTCAGAGGGAAAGCGTCCAGTAGGTAGGCCAAGAATGAAGTGGGAGATTAGCATTAACCATACATTTACGGAGGTGAATTATACAGGGAATGACTGGGAAACATTAGCTCAGGATACAGATGTGTGTAGAACTTATGTCCGAACGATATTGAACCTACGGCTTCCATAGTGCCAATGTCTGAGTAGGTTAGTTGCAAATAATATCAAGATACTCCATAGAAAGTGATGAAACAAATTGATTTCTGTTGTTTTTATCATTACACGTTAATATACAAATGTTGCTTTTGTTTAGGCCTACAGTATATTCATTTTTTAGTCAACATATTTTGTGTGTAACCACGAAAGATGGTTGCGTCAAATTATACTTTTATTATTATTATTATTATTATTATTATTATTATTATTATTATTATTATTTACATAAAGTCCACCGAACATGGACAAGGTAGCGTGCTGCCTTGTCACGCAGCGGACCCGGGTTCGATTTCCGGTCGAGACAAGCTCCTGGGTGAGATTTTTTCGGCGTTTTTCCTCACCTGTAAGACAAATGTCAGGAAGCTTAGGCCCAACGGTCCCCAAAAATCATCCGGCCATCACCATCATCCTTATTATCATCATCATCATCATCCTTCATCGGTGTGGAAAGCAACGGGAAGCTACCACACCTATAATTCCCTAGTAAAACTGCAAAGCATAGTATGGAAATACTATGATTGCAGTGGAAGACCTACCCTTGGGCAGAATTACTATGGATGGATTTACATAAAATGTATGTTTTCTTCTTTACGGTTGTTATATGTTCTGCTAATTAATGGATAACAGTTACTTAGCTAAATAGTTCCAAAAACTTAGTAACGATTGATCAAGTTGAAAGATAATAGTGGGAAGTATTCTAATACTTGCGAGTTACTGAAGATAATTTTGTTACGAGTTGTCTACAATATTTTATCTACGAGTGGTATGTTTAATGGAAATTATTTTTAAAATGGAGAAAATCATCTTTTTGGGAAGATGGTGCGTTTACATGATGTTTGCGGTCATGTTGACATACAAAGTAAGTAAATTATCCTGCATTTAAATTTACCAATCTAACTTCTATCTATCTATTTATAATGGCGTAGCCCATTGTTGAGCCATAGCCTCTCCTTTGTAATGAGTTACTAGACCAAGTCAATTTTTTTTAGTTATTATCACCTATTAAAGCTAATGTCATTATTTGTTGACTACAATATTTTATTACGTGTTGCCTGTTTAACGTAAGTTTTTTTTTAATGCATACAATTTAATTTTGGACGATAGTGTGTGCATGGATTTTTAGGCCATGTTGATATGTTGATATACAAGTCAATTATCCTGCATTCTGATCTAAATACCTAACCTATCCAACTGCTTTATTTGTTTTCAAGCTCAAGTTCGCTACCCATATCATAACCTCCAGATTTTTTTCATTAACAGTTAAGGGAAATTTTGAAGAAGTGGCTGAATTCAAATAATTAGGAACAATAATTACAAACAGGAGAGAGGTGCAGAAATAAATTAAACATAGGTTCAACTCCTGAAAATCATTTTTTAATGAATTACAGAACTCTTATCGCACCAACATCTTAAAAAAAGTTAAAATAGAATTAATTAAATAAAAATAAAACGTAGTTTTATTTGATTTTCATATTTATTATATAATTCAGTGATAGCTGTTTCAACAGCAGTGTAGCTTCTTCAGACATGTTAACAAATTAAGAAGGTACAGTGTACCGAAACAGCTGTCACTGAATTATATAATAAATATGAAAATCAAATAAAACTACGTTTTATTTTTATTTAATTAATACATATGGATTTTCATCAAGTAAACACCAACTCAATTGATTGTTAAAATAGAAATACATAAAACGGTTGTTCTTCCAATTATATTATTCGGATGCGAACCATGATCTCTTATTTTAAAGGTTGAAAGGGAAATTGGATAAACTTGGGTACATTTCTGGACAAAACGCGGAAAATGAGAACAACACTCATTTGTGAATAAATAAATATGTAAGAAAAGTGTAATATCATTAATAATTATTACTTTACGTACCTTAATTAATATGTAATCTAATTGTCTTGTTTATATTATTACTAGACATTATTTTATTGACGGACTGTCAACAGCACGTATGGCTTGCTGTCTGTGCGATCTATATTTGTAAATAAATGTAGCTTACTTTTAAACTCTACTAAAGTTCTACTGCTACTACTTTAAGAAAGGAGAAACAAATACGTGTATTTGAAAATAAAGTTCTTAGGGAAATGTTTGGATCAAAGATAGATGAACAGTCAGACTAACGGAGAAGAATTCGTAACAGTGAACTACATGATCTTTAACATCATCATCAGCAGCAAGGATTAGACCTTAAGGTCTGTTCCGCTCTCGTGTTGGAATTTTGGTCTGTCCAACTTTTACTGGGCCTTCTTACATTTCTTCATGCTCGTGGTCTGTGATGAATAATCTGTTGCGGGATTCTGTTGTTATCCATTCTATTGATGTGGTCCATCCATTCGTCTCTGTGTTGTGAAATCATATCTAATAGCTTTAAAAAAATTTGTTCATATATCTTTATTTTTTTCCGATCTGGTATTGTATAGCCAGCCACACCCCTCAAAAATTACATTTTTGAAGTTTCTACGTATTCTTCGTTCCTGGTTTTTCGTTAAGACCCTGTGTTCCGATGCAAATAGTAGTGTTAGAACCGTCTTTGTTTTACGGGAAATTAAATTTAATAACAGTCAAGTCTCATAGACTGCAATGGGCAGGACATGTGACACCAATAAGGAATTAAAGAAGGACATGGAAGGAAAACCAGAGGGGAAGCGTCCAGTAGGCTAAGAATGATGTGAAGGAATAATTTTTATTATGCTTTGAGGATTGAGCATTGTACATGGAATGATTGGAAAACATTAGTTCGGATTTAGGATGTATGGAGAGCATATCTTCGCAGGGCCATGAATCTCCGGGCTCGAAAGTGTTAGCACTTATATCTAAAATATATATAGTTACACTTACTGTATATTACATTGAAATGGTTTTTTCTCATTGAAATTTTAATTGCAACTTACAACATAAACTTGCAAGGAAAAAAATAATGCTACTTTTAATTGAGACCCTTAGAAGCCAAGGGCTATAAGCAATCATAGGTCAGTTTTAAGTAAAATATGTTCAAAGTTGAGACACTCCATAATGTGATTGTCTTAGCAGTTTTCTTTTCGGCCACTAGATTTCAGCATCAGACAAAATTTTACTTGTACTCGTAGGCCACTTAGACTAATATCTGCTTTAACTACTAAAATCTACACGTAACTCCAAAATTAGAAATTTGTAACTTGTACCCCTTGGCGAACAAGAAAATCACCAAATTTACCCAAATCTTATGAATATTAAATAATGGATTCAGAAAGGGTAGATCTTGTACAGATGGATTCTTTACTCTAAAATTACTATTAGAAAAGCACAAGGAATTCAATATAGAAACTCATATCGCCTTCGTTGACTTCATAAAGGCTTTTGACAAAGTAGACAGAAATATATTACTACAAATTTTAGCTGATGATAACGTTCCACAACAATATATTACTAATATCTTCAACATCTATAAAGATAATGAAATCTCTGTTAAACAAGATGGCAAATTATCTTCTTGGGAAAAGATCAACACTGGAGTAAGACAGGGATTTGGACTTTCACCGGTGCTTTTTCATTATATACATGAATAAATTAATAAATGAATGGAGGAAAACACAACGACGATATATACCCATCAATAGGAACCTCAAACTCGATGCTATTCTTTTTGAGACGATTTAGCTCTTCTGGCACTTTCTGAAAATTATTTGCAACGATCTATTTATAATTTACAAAAAATAGGTGCCAAATTGAATATGGAAATATCAATTAACAAAACTAAAATTATGGCATTTCATGGGAAGGACCCCATACAAAGTAAAATCTGTCTCCAGAATAAAATTTTAGAGAGATCTAATCAATTTAAATATCTTGGATATTATCTCTCTATCTGGGATGAAAAGAATATCCCTGAAAAAATTACTAGTTATAATAAAAGTTTGGGAATTATTAATCAAGTTATGAAACCATCCTTTGTACAAAAAAACACCAGATTACGTTTATATAACACTTTGGCTAGACCAGTGTTGACCTATGGTAGTGAAGCATGGACACTAAGAAAACAACATGAAAGCAGAATAACGGCTTGTAAAATGAGATTCATGCGCAGAACAGCGGGTTACACCAGATGGGATCGGAAAAGGAACACCGATATCTTAAAAGAATTCAAGACTACGCCAATTTTGGAATATATTAAACAGTACCAACTAAATTGGAAACACCATATTGAAAGAATGAGTTCAAATCGGATCCCCAAAGCTGTTTATAATTATATACCAAGAGGACGAAGATCACTGGGCCGTCCTATGAAACGCTGGAGGGAAAATTTTCTATAGGATCGTAACAGGCCTTGGCCTAATACTTGGAAGGAAGAAGAAGAAGAAGAAATAATGGATTAAAAGCTAAATTAGTACAAAAATCCACAACTATAAAAATATACTGTATAATACTTAAGAATTGCCCTTTCTTTTATACGGGAGTGAGATTTAGACATTAAGAAAAAGAGACAGTAGAAGAATCAAAGCAACGGAAATGAAATTTCTCAGAAGGAAAACAGGATACACTCTTTTAGATCAAAAAAAGTTAAGAGATTTTAGAACAATTAAAAGTAGAATCAATAGAAGAAAAACTCAACAGATATAAATTAAACTGGCTAGACCGTGTAAGAAGAATTGATAGTTCAAAAATCCCAAAAATGATGATGTACAAACTCAAAGGACATCGTCGACCAGGAATACCTCTTAAAAAACGGCTATATGGGGACGAAACAGGTCTACAAAGGCCTAATTCGTAACAGACGACGATGATGATGACCACCAAAATCTACAATTAACTCCAAAAAAAATAGCAATTTGTCACTTGTACTCCTTGCTTCTAAGGATCTAAATCAAGTTAATATAAGATGTACGAGTGAACCACGAATTGAGAAGGAGGGGAAAACGCATTTTGATACGGTTATCATTTTGTTTGTTTATAATCCTCTCGAAAGTTTATCCTACGTTACAGCAAGCACAAACCAGATGCTAACTATATCACGCAACGCGATAAAGGATGAAACAGATAAGAGTGGGATTTTTGTCAGTAGCTTATATCTGCCAGTAATCATATTTATTACAGCCATTAGTGAACAATCTACGTGAAATTCAGACGAACATAGTAAGTTAAACTATTTTCCTATTGTCTTTCTATTACATTAATATGCAGGAATAGCGTGTTCTACACAAAAACAAACGCTGCAGGTTAGATACTACGCGGAGCATTTTAATGGTTTATTGATTTTATCTGGAGTTAAGACTGTAAAGTCTTCTTTTCCGCTTCACCAAGTTAAATTATACAAACAATAACAATTATGGAATTATCTTCAACTTGATTAATAATGCATAACAGACATGGACTACACAACATACAGGTGACAAGAAATGAACAAAAACCCTAAAAAAACAATAATAATAATAATAATAATAATAATAATAATAATAATAATAATAATAATAATAATAATAATAATAATAATAATAATAATGTTAATGATAATAATAATAATTTTGTTTATATACAGATTTTCAATGTTTTTATATTTTTCTGTGCTTACAGTTTTATTTTCCTTCTCCACTAGTGCCTATTAATCCATTCCATGTCTTCCAGTGTTCTTATTTCTTGCATCCATGAGTTTAAACGTCTTCCTTTATTTATTCTTCCAGGTGAACTTTTCTTCTGGGTAACTTTTCTTCTTGCATTCGTCGTACATGCCCGTATCAATTTAATATCTAATATAATCTACTATTTGAATATTTAACAATAATAATAATAATAATAATAATAATAATAATAATAATAATAATAATAATAATAATAATAATAATAATAATAATAATAATAATAATAATAATAATAATAATAATAATAATAATAATAATAATAATACTAATAATAATACTACTACTACTACTACTACTAATAATACTACTACTACTACTACTACTACTACTACTACTACTACTACTAATAATAATAATAATAATGGACATTATTTGCAATTTTAAATAAGGGATTTTAATGCCTGTACGTTTACTGAGTTAGGATAAAAATAAATATCCTCTATTCGTGTCCAATTCATGGTCGGGTCGAGGGATGAGATGAAATGAATCCCTTATATTTTAGAGATTTCTAAACGACAAGTGTGACGGCGGACCACATCTGACGCACCGTCAGATGTGCGGATGATTGAAATGAAACGAAACGGATGAGATGAGTATGGAATAAATAAAATATGGAAAACTATTATAATAAAACTATGGAATAAAATATTTGTGGCAGGGGAACAGCGCAGAAAGCCCCTAGAAAAACCTGCCAAGCTCCGTTTCATCTAGCACGAAACCCATATAGAGTGACTAAGACTCAATCTCAAGAGTCAATACTAATAAAATTCATTGTTAAAACCGTTGAGGTGGAGAATCATAAAATAAAATAAGTTAAAATATACCTTCTTAGGTAAAATCCTTCGTCCTCAACTTATAAAATATGTAATCTTTATGCCTGTAGGCCTTTCAGAACATCCGTCCCATCATACTGGATGTTGTAGCGAAGAGTGACCTGCTGAAGATGGAACGGATGTTCTGAAAGGCCTACAGGCATAAAGATTACATATTTTATAAGTTGAGGACGAAGGATTTTACCTAAGAAGGTATATTTTAACTTATTTTATTTTATCAATCTCAAGACCTCAGGGGTGAAAGGCGAGCGTCTAACCGCTTGCGCCACGGACGCGTCAGTTAGGATATCCATCCATCCATAGTAATTCTGCCCGAGGGCAGGTCTTTCACTGCAATCATATTTTCATGCTATGCTTTGCAGCTTTATTAGGGAATTGTAGGGGTGGTAGCTTCCCGTTGCTTTCCACACCGGTGAAGGATGGTGATGATAATGATAAGGATGATGATGGCCGGATGATTTTCGGGAACCGTTGGGCCCTAAGCTTCCTGACATTTGTCTTACAGGTGAGGAAAAACCCCGAAAAAAACCTCACCCAGTGAAGCTTGTCCCAACCAGGGATCGAACCCAGGCCCGCTGCGTGTCAAGTCAGCGCGCTACCTCGAGACCCACAGCGGTTGAAGTTAGGATACAATTAATTAAAATTATTTTATGTGGTCAAGGTAGGATAATTATTAACCTTTTAATTAATGGTTGTAATGAATAGTTGGGACTACCGCTGTCTCGTAGGCAGAGGTCCTGGGTTCGATTCCCGGTCGGATAAGTTTCTTGGATGATGCTTATTTTCGGGGGTTTTCCTCACCTGCAAGACAAATAGGGAGGTTTTTCGTTTGTGCATATATTATTTTATTAGTTTTAATTTTAATTATCTTTAACTTTATTGCATTATTAGATCTTATTTTCATATTGTTCAGTTTAGTAAGTTATCTAATACTGTTGTGAATTTTGTATTTGAATATAACCTAGGCTTGTCCTGGTGAGTGGAAGAGAAGGTCACATAACCTTAACTAAATAAATAAATAAATAAATAAATAACAATAATAATTTTATTTATATACAGATTTTTTAATGTTTGCACATCTTTCTGTGCCTAAAGTTTTATTTTCCTTCTCCACTCTTCTCTATCCATCCACTCCATGCCCTCCAGCATTCCTGTTTTTCATTCCAGTTATTTCTTGCATCCAAGAGTTCCGAGGTCTTCCTTTCCTTCTTCTTCCAGGTGGACACCATTCCAATGTTTTTCTGGGTAATCTTTCTTCTTGCATTCATCGTACATGCCCATACCATTTTAATTGCTTATATCTTATAGCCTATAATCTACTGTTGAATATCTAATATTAGTTTTTTCTCGCATGACAGTATTTCTTTTTTTTTTCTCTAATTTTGAACATCTTGTTGCTCTCCTTATGAAATCCATTTCCATCGACATAATGTTTAGTTGAATTTCCAAATTTCAGCTCTATATGTGCCAGTACTTCTCACTATTAAATTATATATATATATATATATATATATATATATATATATTTTTTTTTGTAACTGAATTTATTTTTGGTTATATGTCTGTTCCATAAGACTCCATTCATCATTGCTGTTATTACTCTACCTTTAATTATTCTGTTCTTAATATCTCTTTCTTGTATATCCTCTTTATCTAATATAATCTATATATATATATTTTATAATGCAGGGTGTAACAGGACCTCACCGACAAAATGATAGGGATAATAGGCCATGCAGATAGGATCATTTTTTATGGAGGAACATATTGTCGCAAACACATCGTTTATGAGTTATACGCAGATGGTGTTCACTCGTAAGGGTCGGAATTGAATACAAACAATTGTACACGTATCATTTTATTGAAAAAATACATGTATATTTACAATAAGTGTTCAAACAGTAAGTGTTTTGATGACGTCAAAAATAATCCTGCCATGATCGGCCGTGCTGGCCGATCGTTGCTGTGACGATATCAAACATGCAATGAGGCACAGGGTCCACTGTTTGAACACTTATTGTAAACAATCATGTATTTTTCAATAAAATGATACGCGTTCGTATTCAATTCCGACCCTTACGGGTGAATAATCTGCGCATAACTAACAAACGACGTGTTTGCGACTGACTTTATGTTCCTTCACAAAAAACGATCCTCTCTGCATGGCCTGTCTTCCCTATCATTTTGTCGGTGAGGTCCTGTTACACCCTGTATATCGATATATTAAATAGATATTATAATAATGTATCTATATAGGCCTATAATTTAAGCTATAATATGTACATAATATAATAATAATAAAAAGAAAGAAGCTGTAAGACCTAAACGGTCCCCGAACATCATGTTGCCATCACAATCACCATGTTTAGTATGAAAGTGTGTGTGTGAATAGTGTGTTCCGTCTTTAATGTTGTGTTGTCTCGGAGGACGCCCTGCCATTGAGCTGATCACTTATTCCATGACCTTGCATGGTAAAAAAAGTATGTGCTTGATTATAGTTTTTAATCCTTCTCCTTATAAGTTGTGCCATTGTAAGGTCCGGGTAGCGTGTGACATGTAAAAAGTAAGCTTACCTATAAAGTGAGAGGTTAAACTGATTTAATGAAATGGAATGAATGGTTAGAGACGATATAATTAACACAAACATCTATTTTGTAAACCAGAGAAATCGAACTATTAATTTGGCTTGACGAGGAATTCACTTGGTTTATACAGGTCCTGCATGAAGGATATATCAAATTGAGACCCTTAGAAGTCAAGGGGTGTAACTAACAAATGGCCATCAATTGATTTAGTGTTTACTTGATGAAAATCTATTATGTTTAGTGATTAAATAAACTAAAAATAAAAGTTTTATACGATTTTCATATTTATTTTAAGGGGGGGCATACACCTTTAGCCATTAAAAATATGGTATATTTCAATTTTTTTTTTCTCAGCAACAATGCTTGTTACAGAAATGAAATTTGGTGTGTGATATCTGTATTACAATGTGAGCATGTTTGTATACTTAAGTACAATCTAACTTCAATCGTTATGGTTAATTAAATATTCAAAATGTCAGCTGAAATTTTTTCATTGTCTTGCCGTTTCCCTGATAATTTTCGTACATTTCAATATATTTTAATGATTCTTATTTTATTTTACTCGTTAATGTTGTAGTTACAAAATATACTTCAATTGTTTAATTATATAGAGTGTAAATATTTTATTTTTTCATTTTAAATTGATGCATACTCATTTTGATTAAAATTTGCATTATATTTTTTAAAATAAAATATTATAGGTACATTACTAATTGTAGCATATTTTGTTCATCTCTGTAAACTACATATACATGCAAAATTTCACCTAAATATCTTGAAAACTGTTGGGAATTATCAGGGAAACCATATTGAAAAAATTAAGTACTGAAAACAAGCGACAAACTTACCGAAGATGAAGGTACCTTCTAACATTAAAGGGCTCACTCGAGTGACATCATTGCACATTTTTAAACATAACTCGAAAAGTAATAGAGATATCAATGAAAATGTTTCACTAATTTAAAGATGAAGTTTCAATCTAAGTGAAAAAACAACAAAAAAATTGAAAAAATACTTTTTTTACCCTCAGAGGTGTAGGTCCCCCCTTTGCAGATTCGTTACAGCTATTTCAGTACTCTGTACCTTCTTCTGACGAATACTGTATTCGTCTGATACCGAAAAAGCTGTAACGAATCTCTATTAAAATAAATATGAAAATGGTATAAAAGTTTAACAGTTTTATTTTATTTAATCACTAATATGAAGTCAGTTTTAAGCAGGCCCCTAAATGATGTTCAAAGATGAGACACTCCATATGTGATTGTGTTAGAAGTATTCTTTTCAGCCACTAAATTTCAGCACCAGACAGATTTTTACTTGTATCCATTTGTTACTCAGATTAGTATCTGCTTTAACTACTAAAATCTACACCAAAATTAGCAATTTGTCACTTGTAAGGCTACTCCTTCGCTTCTAAGAATCTCAATTTTGATGTTTTGTCTAGAGATTTTTCTTGCTCATCAGATATTTGAAATTTGTTGACTGCATTTATGAAGTTCTCGTTGCTTTTGTCTGTTTTTTTTAGTCGGATGCTCGGTCATCAATCATAATTATCTTACGTAACTTAAAAAAAACGTTATTATTTGATTTGTCCTTGTGAAGAACACGGCTGGCTAAATTTTCACACCGTAATAATTTTAAAGTTAAATTTATTCTCACTTGTAATCTATTGGATATCATGTTTTCGTTATTTTATCGAAACTTCAAAAACGTAAGTAGAACTTAAGTAATTTATTTATATCTTCTTGATATGAATGGGCTAAAAGACAAAATTGATTATTGTGAGTTGTTCGTAAAAGACAGACATAATATGCTGTCGCAGACTTTTTTGTAAAATTGTTTGAGATATTCAATTCTGTGTAGCCTACATTAATTTGGCGTATTTGTTGTGGTTTAGGAAACGTAAACCATTTAAGCATCCAAAAAGCGACTTTTTAATGCACCGATGCACTTTTTTTAGATCCGGCTCTAGAGTACGTACTACATCGTATAAATGATGGTGAAAACACCATTCAGATCGGTCAAGTTATTTTTGAATCCATAAAGAACAGACAGGCTCACATATCCGCAGACACACATACTTTTTTTATATGTAGAGATATTTGAAATACAGTATTTTAAAAAAATGAAATAATCTTTTTAGAAGAATTGTGTTTGTGTTTTTTATAATGAGATTTCCGTCAACATGGCCGATAAACACATCGAGTTCGTAGTGGAACCAGCTGAAGATCCTTCAGTAGAAAAATATAGAAAAGATAATTTAATGCACGTCTCCAGCCAGAAAATTATCAAGATTAATCCATCAAACAGCTACATGCCTGCTCCTTTCCGTGATCACATCGACAGAATTCGTCGTTTTACGGTCAGACCAGATGACGTTTGGCTTGTTACGTATCCTAAATGTGGTAAGTACCAGTTTATAAAAATACTTAATTTTCTTCTTAAGCCCTTTCCTTCCCTGAGCCGGGATTAGGGCGCTCTCTAATGGGAACTTATTCAGTTAATTTTTAGTTATGCTCATTTATCCAAAGATGTCAGGGTCGACCTAGCGCTTCGATGAAACATATAGGCCCTAGTGGGTAACTAGGCCTAAGATAATACTGTATGGGAAACGGTAGGTAAATTTTGCATATAGGTCTTTTTATTCAGGCTTGTGCTTCTTTTACGAGCCTGCAAATCTTTAGACTCGGGACCCACAGCTTAAAGTCCTTCCCGAAAGACTTGTTCCTTGGATTTTTCCATCCTAAAAATCCATCGACCACTACAAAAAAAAATGTATTTATTATGAACGATATTAGACTATAAAATTTTATATTGAACAATTTGAACGATACATTTTTAATCATCATCATCATCATCAACAAGGATTAAGCCCAATGGCCAGTTCCGATCTCATTATAGGTCGAACTGGTCCTTCCATCTCTTCAATGGTCTTCCCAACATTCTTCTCCCATTTGATTTATAATTATACATTCTTCTTGGTATGCGCTGTTCATTCATTCGTAATACGTGCTGAAGATAAGCATTTTGATAATATTTTATTATTTCACAGAGATTAAATATATTAAGTTCTGTTCTTATATCTTCGTTTTTCTTTTTATCGGTCCTTTGGTATCCTGCTATTGCTCTCAACAGCTTCGTTTCAGCAGCCTCTATTTGTTTACTATCTGCCTTTGTAAATGTCCAGATTTCACATCCATAGATAAGAGATGGAACTGCCAATACTTTGCAAAACTTCAAAATAGTTTCTTTTCTAGTCTTATTCAATAAAGTGCGTTTAATTGTGCCACATAGATAATTGAATGGTTGTATTTTAGTGTGTTTATCTAAATTTCTGTCATTGCCTAAATGACATCCCAAATAATTAAAATTCTGAACTTGGGCTATAATTACATCGTTTATCACTATTATTGTCCTTATTGCACATTTTCCTTTCAGAGCTAATATTTTTGTTTTAGATGTAGATATTCTTAAATTGTTTTTTAGAGAGATATTATTTAAAGTATAAAGGAATTGTTGTAAAGCATTTTCTGATGCTGTCATTATTACTTGATCGTCTGCAAAAAGCAGAGTTGTCAATACACTATTTATATTAATTTGTTCTTGCCATTCATTTATGACATGGTCCAAGTATAAATTAAATAATACTGGTGACAATGGACACCCTTGTCTTACTCCTGGTTTATTTCTATGTTTTGTTTACTAATTTTATCTCCGCAGTCTATTTTAAAATTTGTTTCTATGTATAAACTCTGAATGGCTCTTACATTTTTAATTTGTTTTATATTAAATTAATAGTCCACCTCTCGCAATTAAACTCTGGGTATAAGAGGACCAACAAATTTTATTCACGTGTCTATTTTCAGACTTGAAGTTCTTTCACTTGCCATAAATCTAAGATAGCATACCCAAGACTTCCTTCCGAAGGACACTAGGCCTTTAAAAATCTATTGAACTTATAGTTTTTAATCGCTAACCTCGGAACTACACGTCAGCATGATAATCACTAATTGATTTCATATTCACCAAAGGTTTCAAGGACATAGTGGTCCCATATTCTCCTCTCACTCCTTATAACTCCTCACGTTACAGTCACATGATAAACTGTCCTCTTGAAGAACTGCTTTGATATCATACGAATACGACTGCGCAGCACCACGGAGTTGAGGATGTTTATGTACGTAGTTGGAGATACAGTAAGCTGACCTTGAAATATGTGGTGAAAATGAAAGTATGATAATCAAACAGGAAAAATAATTTAAGAAGTAAATAATATAAGTTTACTCTGTAATATATATTTACAAATTCTAAATATTCTCCTGAATTATGTAAAAAAATAAGAATTTGATTTCCGATGCATTAACTATTTATGACTGAAATTTCAGAAAATCTTGTAAAATGAAATACATACTGCTGTATTATAATTATGTTTACTTTATAGGGACGACATGGACTCAAGAAATGCTCTGGTTGCTAATAAATAACCTGGATTTTGAAACAGCCAAGAAAATACAGCTCATCAGAAGATCCCCATTTCTAGAGTGAGTATGCGCAAATAAATAAAAATAATGAAATTACAAATTAAGAAAAATAGTAGGCTTTCACTGCCGGTGTTTTGATTTTTGTTGGTTTTCCAGGTTAAATGACCGTGATCTAATTTTGTTGAAACTCGACGTTTCGTCTACTACTGCGGTAGACATTTTCAGGAGATTCTCCGTACTTTTTGTGAACGTTTCCAGATTTCAGTCAGTCTGCATCTGGCAGTTGAGTTCACAGGGAGCACGCAGAATCTCCTGAGGATGTCCACCGCAGTAGTATACGAAATGTCAAGTTTCAACAAAACTGGACCGTAGCCATTAAACTCGGAAAAACAAGTCAACGAAAAATTAATTAAGAAAAGTTGCAAAATAATTTTTGTCAGGAATTAAACGTATCATATGTATTAGGCTTCTAGATAACTAGGGAATACCCGGCCTGCACTGCTACGCCTAAATAATTGGAATATGTGCTTTACTTTTAGTTGAATAAGTTGAAAGAGAATTATGAATTATTTAAATTGTATGGTATACGTTGCGCGAATCAAACAGAGCCATTGCTAGAATCAATTTTTAATCTCGGATTTCAGGTAAAGCCCCACTTCTAATGATCAGATTTCGCTGTTTTTTGTACAAAATCTACCTCGGGTTATTTTAATAGCATATACTGAGTTTCGTTGTAAAACATAAAAAATTGCGACCGCTACAGGTATTTTTAAATGTTCGTTTCAAGTGAACTCCTACACATAATGGTTTTAGAGAATGGTAGCAATTAAACACACTCGGAACCTGAAAATCTGTAGGCCTATGTCCAAATTTTCATAATAATCGAGCGACTACTTTTTCGAGTTTTGAGAGCATAAACATGCACAGGCTGAATTTTTATGTATAAAGATTGACGAAAACAGATGAAATGTGTATTTATTACGAATGGAATCAAGGTGATTTTCCATTGCATCTATGTAGGTACAGACCATAGGATAAGAGAAGAATTGAAATACAAAAAAAAAAAAAAAAAAAATTGGCGAGAGCAGATGTAAATTCTGGAGACTGATAAACTGGTCAAATTCTTAATGATAATCATAAAATAATTTTCATCATCATCAGAATGAAGGATTGTGCCTTTCTATCTGTTTCGTCCTCTCAGAGAAATCGGTCTATTTACTTCTACTTGGGTATCCCCCCTCTCTCTCTCCCTATTTTATCTTTAGGTTTGTATTCCAGACTTTTTTTTTTTTTTGGAAATAGGAGAGTCTGACATCCGAATGAATGAAGCTATGTAAGTTGTTATCAAAAAACATTTTTTTTTACATTTTTACATATCTTATCTAGTAGCAACAGAAAATAACCATGACCAAATAACCAGACGTAATACAAATAGTTTAAGTCTCGTAGACTGCGATGGGCAGGATATGTGGCACGAATGGGGACTGAAAGATGGACTTTGAAGTTAGTTGTAGATAAACCGGAGGAAAATAGTCCAGTTGCTAGGGCAACAATGAGGTGAGAGAATAACATTAATCATGATTATGGGAAACAAATTACACAGGGAATGATTGGAAAAAAAAGTTCAGGATAGCGATATATTGAGAGCTTCTGTCCACGCGGTCAAGAACCCAAGCTTGAATATTGCCTTTGAGTTAGTTATTTACTATTAATAACAAGGGAACCATCAACCATTGCATGCCGAAACCTACCTTGAAAATTCTACCAAAGAAGCGTTATGATGCAAAGACCATGTCCAAAAAGTTATGTGCCGTTTTTAACTGGACGGCCTAGAATTCAGCGCCAAATCTCTCGTTTCAACTGTAGGCAAGTAATACACCACCTGAGTTGTTAGATTGGATAACCCTCACTACCGTCCGCTCCGAGTCCCGCCTCATGTCACTCCGTCCTTATTTATTCAGGAAGTTCATCTGCTGCGTACAATGGGTTGACATTGCTGGATTATGGCTTCGATTTCTGTGCCTTGCAGTTAAAAATGCAGATTTGTTTTTTTGGACACGGCCTTGGTACATCACAACGTTTCTCTGGGAGAATTTTCAACATAGGTTTGGACATGCAATAGTTGACAGTTCCCTTGTATATTACTATTATAGTTACTATTAATATCATTATTTGTGTTTAAACAGATTCGGATGTTTATTTCCTGAGAATGAAGATTTTCACTCTGTTGATACAATGAAGATAGCAGAAAATATTGCATCACCGCGTCTAATTAAGTCGCATTTGCCACTTCAACTGCTGCCTCAACAACTGTGGACCGTCAAACCCAAGGTAAGAGCCTTTGGCTACCTTCTAACCTAGAATTTCATTACATAACCTACCAGCTAACGCGCTGCTACGCCTAAATAAATCAAATGTGTTTTTATGTTTAGTTGAATAAGTAAATAAAATAATTATTAAATTATACCGTCATTATTTTTAGGTACCCCGCGATGATTACATATCAAAGAACTGAAAGCAAAAAAAAAAAAAAAAAAAGTTATTGTGAGTTATCCTTAAAAGACAGACATATAGACCTATGCCTATTGTCGCAGACTTGTTTGTAGAAATTTTTGAGATATTCAATTCTGCGTAGGCCTACATTTATTTGGTATATTTGTTATGGTTTAGGCAGCGTAAGCCATTTAAGCATCCAAAAAGCCACTTTTTTTGCGCATCGATGGCCCCTCCTCTTTTTTTTTTAACTCCGGCTCTATAGTACGTACTGGAATATGTTATCTAATTTAATTGTCATAAGTAATGCCACGAGTGATTTCCAAATTATCTAGATAAATTCACTTCTCACTTCGTGAGTCGTGAATTTATCGATAATTTGGAAATCAAGAGTGGTATTTGTTAGGACAATTTAACGAATAAAATTAAACTGTTTACTCACAAATCATTATTTAACTATAGTTAGGCTATTTTAAAATATTTATATATTTAATATAAACGGCGATGTTTGAAAACAAATGTGAAACTATTGGTATGCTTCATTTGCTTTTGTTCTCACTGCAACCAGATCGTATTATTTATTGCCAAAGGATCGCAATGTTGTAAGAATGCATCCTAGTGGAGACATGTATAACCAACCTAATAGGTATTAATTGATTTCTGATGTCCTATGATGTAAATATGTCAATTATATTTTTCTGCAACGTCATTTCCTGGAAAATAATTCGTTTAATAAAGTGCAAACAGTGATTTTTTTTGTGGTATAATCAATTGTTACAACTGTTCTTATATTATCTCTCGCATTCGTTTTCTGCTGACATTCATGCACTATATATACAATCTGGTAGCCGAATGTCTTCAAGAGTAAAACACTGCAAAATAATGCTATGACCTAATCAGAATGTTCAAAAGGAGGTACTTTCTTTATTATGATGAACTATAGTTGGTAAATTTTAGGCGAAACACGACTGTGATTGTGATTGGTTGTAAATAAAAAATCATTGAAATGTGATTGGTCATTGACTCCCATTTGGGGCATAGTCCCAGTAAATTTCTCTAAATGATGGAGAAAGCCTCATTCAAATAGGTCAAGTAATTTTCGAATCCATAAAGGACAGACAGACAGACTCACACTCATGTGTGTATGTATATATATATATATATATATATATATATATATATAGATAGATCATCGGTTGATTAATGTCTTTGTCATCGTCCGATTCTTAATAGCCAATTTTGTCGGTCCATCCAATCTCCTGGTTGTAGATGTTTCTCCTTCACATATAAACATATTCCCTGACTCCAGGAGGTTTTAGGTCTTTCTCTGCCTCGTCTTCCCTCAGGTTTCCATTCCAAAACAGATTTTGGTAGCCGATCCTCTTCCATTTGCTGGACATGTCCATACCATCTTAATTGCTGAGTTTTTATATCATCTAAAATAGAGTCTTCAATCTTCATTTTCTCCCTTATAACCGAGTTCCTAATTTTTTCTCTTCTTGAAATTCTTGCGGCCCTTCGTATAAAATCCATTTCCGTTGCCAAAAGGTACTTATTTGTTTTTGTTGTTAATGGCCGAAATTCTGCTCCATAAGTAATGATGCTTTTAACAATTGTATGATATATATTCATTTTATTTTATTGTTTATATTTTTATCCCACAATATTCCATTGAGGCAAGCAATTACAAATTTTCCTTTATTATTTCTATTTCTTAATTGTGTGTGATATATATATATATATATCATAGACTAGCTAATTCCTGGCGTTCGCTGTTACGCCTGAATAAATTAAAAGTGATATTCAAATTTTCGTTTCAGTTGAACTACTACACCTAATGGTTTTAGAGCATTATAGCGGCTAAACACTCGCCATACCTTAAAATCTCTAGGCCTATATACAAACCAAACATGGCTTTTGCTAGTCAATTTTTATTTTTGAATTTAAAGTAAACCCCCACTTATAATGGTCGGATATCGCTGAGCTTTGGATAATACCTACCTCGGTTTATTTTAATACGATACACTGAGTTTCGTTGTGAAACATAAAAAATTGCTACCGCTAGAGCGAATTCTGGTTAAACTTACTTTTAAACGATGATGAGGCTTGTGAAATAATGTGTGAAATAATTTTTAAGAGCCAAAATTATTATAAACATTTTATGAAATTCATAACACACATTCATAAAAATATGTAGTATTTTTTCTAAGACACTTATAGATGATTTATGCAATTCATAACACTCATTCAAAACCATAAGTTAATATTTCTATTTTACAATGTATTAGATACATTACTTTTTGCAGACGATCAGGTTGTGATATCTTAGACAGAAGATGGCTTACAACGGGCAATTTACAAATTAAGTAAAATATGTGAAACATACAACTTGAAAATAGGCTACTTTTTTTTATTACTTCTGGGTTTTAACACCATAAGCAAATGCATTAAAATAATGTATTTAAAAACAAGAAATATCGAAGTTTGACGTAGTTAACCAAGTGTTGTCTAGATGGCAGAAGCATCTCTTATTTAGTGCGAGATGATACACATGAAACCAACTTACCCGTGGCGCCGTTGCGCGAAATTGAAAATTAAGTTCGCGGGAGGGTAAAGTCTGTAAATTCCAATTCGGCACCGCATCCCTTTATCTAATGTCCTGATTTAAACTTTGAAAATGTAACACTTTTATATACTCTGGCTTTATGTTAACAATTCTTTAAAAAACACTGTAAATGAATGGACCAGTCTGGATAATGTGATGCATTTTTTGTGAAACTGTTTAAATTTTTTTAAAATCTCAAAATAAATTTTCTGGAGTTAATACACAATACTTACCCATCAATTTAAAACTAAAGAATGTAACAATTTACTCATTGGAACTATCGAACCTGCAGATTTCAATTAAGCCTATTTATTCTTCTTTATGGGATATAAACAATTTTTTCTCTCGATTCATTCCTAATATTTTTCAATAATTTCTTATATAATTCAATTTCAGTAATTATTCTGTCTAAAATAAATGTTATAATAAAAGTTTGGGAATTATTAATCAAGTTATGAAACCATCCCTTGTACAAAAAAACGCCAGATTACGTTTATATAACACTTTGGCTAGACCAGTGTTGACCTATGGTAGTGAAGCATGCACACTAAAAACACAACATGAAAGCAGAGTAACGGCTTGTGAAATGAGATTCATCCGCAGAACAGCGGGTTACACCAGATGGGATCGGAAAAGGAACACCGATATCTTAAAAGAATTGAAGACTACGCTAATTTTGGAATATATTAAACAGTACCAACTAAATTGGAAACACCATCTTGAAAGAATGAGTTCAAATCGGATCCCAAAAACTGTTTATAATTATATACCAAGAGGACGAAGATCTCTGGGTCGTCCTATGAAACGCTGGGGAGAAAATTTTCTATAGGATCCTAACTATCAGTCCGGATTTTCTTCTGCTGAAGTTTATGAGTAAGTCATTTTTTACTAGTAGAGGTTACCAGCCTCTAGCCAAACCCCTCTTCCTGGAGGACAGGGAACTGCAATTTCGGAGTGTTCGTCTCCTAGAGAAGTTGCCTTCACTACGGCTTTGGGGACTTCTCTTCTCCCCACGTAACCCTGTGGACGGGGGCCTACCCAGGTACTACCCACTGGGCGAGTGGGACCTGGAGCTCACAAAAGGGCAGGGGCGCCTACTCCCTGGAATGGACTACCTCTTTCAAGGGTAGGCCCCTACCACTCTGTTACCCTAATCTCAAAATATCCATAGAAAAAAACTAAGGTAATGGCATTCCAAGGGAAAAATCAAATCAGATCCAAAATAGTAATAGGAAACAAAATTATAGAACAGGTGAACCATCTCAATTATCTAGGATGTGACATTTAATTTAATTATGATAATGATATAACTAATAAAGTAGCAAAATTCCAGGGAATATGTGGTACGATAAAACGATCACTAAATAATAGAACAACAAGAGAGACCCAATTGAAATTTTATAAAATATTGGCAGTACCGGTACTGCTCTATGGTTCAGAAGCCTGGATACATAAAAAACAAGATATAAGTAGGATAACGGCGGCAGAAATAAAATTCTTGAGATCTGTTAAAGGGTGCACTAAGGAAGACAGAATCAAGAACACAGAAATAAGACAGGAACTTGAAATATTTGCAATAATTGATAAAATAGATACATGTAGACAAAAATGGAAGCAGCACATAGACAGAATGAATGAAGATAGATATCCAAAACAAATAACAAAATACAAACCTAAAGGCACCCGAGATGTGGGCAGACCTAGAAAGAGATGGGCTGAAGTCGGAACGGGTCAACAGACCTAATCCATGAATGCAGATGATGATGATGATGAGGATCCTAACTAGCCTTGGCCTAATACTTGGAAGGAAGGAAGGAAGGAAGGAAGGAGGAAGAAGAAGAAGAAGAAGAAGAAGAAGAAGTAAATGTCCGTCACGCAGGAACTGCTTAAACTAAGCGAATTTCTCAGCAAGTCGAATTTATTGGTCCAATTTTGCTGTTTACGGAACATACATTTATTTTGTTAAACTGAAGAAACTAATTTTTTTATGCAAGCTTATTCAAAAGTGTCGGTCTGCAGTGAAAATGAATCATGAATAATCATAAGTTAATTATCTATTTGCATATTGTTGTATAATTTGACTCAAATTTAAATACTATATACTCTTTTAGTCCACCGCTAAGGTCTCGAGGTAGCGTGCTGCCTTGTTACGCAGCGGACCCGGGTTCGATTGCTGGTCGGGACAGGGTCCTAGGTGAGGTTTTTTCGGGTTTTTTCCTCACCTGTAAGACAAATGTCAGGAAGCTTAGGGCCTAATGGTCCCCGAAAATCATGCGGCCACCATTCTTATCATTATCACCATCATCATTCACCGGTATGGAAAACAAAGGGAAGCTACCACATCTATAATTCCCTAATAAACCTGCAAAGCATAGCTTGAAAATGCTATGATTGTAGTGAAAGACCTGCCTTCGGGCAAAATTACTATGGATGGATACTCTTTTATTCTCCATAATTTATAAAACGTATAAAATAAATTAAATTGGTATATCTTATAGCATATGTAACCAATTTAAGGGCTGATTGAAAGTAAGGTATACATAATAATAATAATAATAATAATAATAATAATAATAATAATAATAATAATAATAATAATAATAATAATAATAATAATAATAATAATAATAATAATAATAATAATAATAATAATAATAATAATAATAATAATAATAATAATAATAATAATAATAATACTTTATTTATTCTGGCAGAGTTAAGGCCATAAGGCCCTCTCTTCCACTCAACCAGTACAAATACAAATAAATATTCGACAAATATAGATATACACTATACTAATTATAAACACTTAAAGATACAATAAATGTAACAATGTAAATGTCATGTACAAACAACATTTTATAGGGTAATAACAATAATGATACGATAATAATAATAATAATAATAATAATAATAATAATAATAATATAAATATGATACATTATACGGGAAACACCAATTAATATATATATATATATCTTACACTGGGTAATACATTGAGACGAACTAAATATGGCGGTTGCTAGAGTAAATTTTTAATTTCGGGTTTCGCTAAACACCCACTTCTAAAGGTCGGATTTCGTGCTTTTTTTGGAGAATACCTTCCGCTGTAGGCCTATAGGCCTATGTTAGTAGAATTTACTGAGTTTCATTGGGAAATTAAAAAAAATTGTGACCGCTAGAGCGATTTTTAAATTTTCGTTTCAGGTAAACTGCTACACCTCCAATTTTCTTTACTTTTTTTAATTAGGCCTAACTAGTTTAGTATATGCCAAGTTTGGCTTCGATGAAACAAAAACTAAGGCCGCTAGAGCATAACGAATACACACACACACACACACACACACACCACACACACTGCACCCGCCTCACATTCTCTCTCTCTCTCTCTCTCTCTCTCTCTCTCTCTCTCTCTCTCTCTCTCTCTATATATATATATATATATATATATATATAAATATAACCTTATTATTAGAGAAAATGTACACGCCATCAGTCCTACCAGATAGTCTATGTTTTGCAACAAAAGACTATGAAACCAGATATTAAAAAATGCTAATATAAAATTTGCATGATGCAGCTAAGCGCCAAATGTTCCCGCTCTTAGATTCTTGATAACAAACAAAGTAACTTGGAATATCCAGTAGTGTTAGTTTTGTGCTTGAAACAAATAGTGATGATTGCCTTAATCTTTAAACGTAACTTATTTTTCTCCTAACATAATGACGCATAGCCAGTTGATGCATAACGCCGTCCATATATGATTCTGTCATGAGAGGCAGCAGTACATCGGTGACAATGTCATCTCGTGCCTTGTGTGTGTGTGTATATATATATATATATATATATATATATATATATATATATATATTTAAATTATGAACACAGTACATCATATTATATATGTACCTCATTTATTTTACAGATAATTTATGTAACTAGAGACGCAAAAGATGTAGCTGTGTCATATTTCCATCACCATAAACTCATGTGCAAGTACAATGGAACGTTGAATGACTTCGTAGATGCATTTATTAGTGGCTATGGTAGGTTATTCATTTTCGTTATTATTTTCATTATTTTCATTATTATAATTATAATTATTATTCATAAACATAAATACCAAAAGAGGACGATATGGAAAAAAAGGATATGGACAAATTGTGAAGAAAATTAAAATTTTAGGCTCAGGATGTGGGAACATTGGAAATTTGTAAGTAAATAAGGATATAAATGAAATGCTCCTTACATTGACACAATGTAATTTTGTTATAGCTCTGCCTGGAACAATATGGGATCATATTTTGGATTTCTGGAATATAAGGCACGAACCAAACTTACTATTAATATCATATGAAGAAATGAAAAAGGTGAATATAGATATTTTATTTACTTTATGCATATGATATACTTGAACATGGAAAGTACAATACATTTCTGAGTGTTTTGGTTGTTAAATAAATATATATATATCTTCTTCTTCCTCTTCTTCTTCACGGTTTACGCTTATTTACTAGCCTGTTCCGGCTCCAAATTGCTGCTCTTTCCATCTTTTCTTTGGTCTCCCCAAACTTCTTCTTCCTCATGGTGAATAGCTGTATGCTGCTTTTGGTATTCTATTCTCAGTCATCCTTGCCAAGTGTTCTTTCCAGTTTGTTCTGTATTTCTCTATTGTTGTGTTTAATTCCTCTACTTTTAGTTGTTGTCCTATTTCTGTGTTATGTTTTCTGTCTGTTCTTTGATATCCTGCTATTAGTCTGAGGATTCTCATTTCAGCAGCTTGTATTTTGGCAGATTGTTGTGTTGTCACTGTCCATGTTTCGGATCCATAAGTAATAATAGGCACTGCCAATGTCTTGTATAATTTCATTATAGAGTCTTTCCTGGCTTTATTTTTCAAAGTTCTTTTTAGTGTTCCTGTTATATAATTAAACTTATTTAGTTTGTTATTTACATGTTTCCGCTGTGTATGATATTTCGCAACCTAGGAAGTTATATCTTATCACTAGTTTTATTGGTTTATTTTCTAATATTATCTTTGTCCGAACTAGATGAGCGCCCTTGAAGGCCATTGTTTTTTATGTTTCTGATGATATTTCCATGTTGCATTTTTTTGCTATTTCATTTAGTTTATATAGCATTATATCTTAATATATAAAAATTACGTGTCACGTTGTTTATCCGCGATGGAATCCTAAACTACTGAACCGATTTTAATAAAATATTGCACACTGTGTGCAGTTTGATCCAACTTGAGACTTAGGGAAGTTTATAACTAAATTTATAGTCGCATTATTTTTATTGCAAATTATTTATTTATTATTTACCAAAGAGTTATAATTAGGGCCTATCTGTGAGTTCCATACGATTCTAAAAGATGGCCGTGTAAGGTAATTGGTTTATTATTTAACCAGGTGGCTGTGCTTTTTGTTGCAACCGCGAATTTCAATTGAATTACAAATATTGATTATTTCATAAATTAAGTGTGTTTGTGTTTATTTTATTTTCAATATATTGATAATAATATTAATTTCGTGTGTAAGTATTAGTTTTAAGTAATCTGGCTGAAAGACAGCAACTTAATTTAAATTTAACTGGACCGAGAAGGGACATTGAACAATGTGGCGAATCAGTTCTAGAGACCATGAATGATAAGATATCAAGTGAATTTCCGCAAATTGCTATAGGCCTATGTGACACAAATCTTACATTTAAGAAGAATATCAATTTAAAAACATATGAAGGTCCTAAGAAACGGAATAACAGAACTGTAAGTAAGTCTGTTAGTTATAATAATATGCCTAATATTATAGAAACAATCTCCATGCCTCAATTAAATGAAAAACAAGATGACTATAATATATCACAAGATTATATTACTATACAGAGACTTCTTGATGATGATGAGAATCCAAACTGCCAACAAGTTCGTAGAAAAAAACGAAAGTATAATGAAATCAGCAAGCCTCCTCAAAATATTCCATAAATAAATGTATATAATCCTTATGATACAGTTATGGATGATACTGAGAATGCAGACAACATAAACTCATCTCAATCAACAAAACCACTTCCAAATAAACCATCACCCATATTTATACCGGGTTTAGTTAACGTACCAGAACTAAAAAAAAATGTGTAAAACAAAAACTTTCTGATTTAGATTTCTCACTTAGTTTACTACAACATAATTTAACGTATACCTTAGCCACAGCAACGCGTGGCCGGGACTTATATATATATATAAAAAACAAAGTCGGATTAGTTACACTATTTATAACTCAAGAACGGCTGGACCGATTTTTATGATCTTTGATTTGTTGGATTTGTTTCCGCCCCGAATAGCAGATAACTATTAAAACATCGGAAAAATTAACGTACAAATATTTAAAGGCGATACGACGTTCGCCGGGCCAGCTAGTATATATATATATATATATATATATATATACATTTTGTAAATTTTGAAAATACAATTTAGAATAATTCAGAAATAAGCTGCTACTTATGATCTTATAATTAATTGTACATTTCTGTGCTCTCTCTTTATATATATATATATATATATATATATATATATATATATATATATATATAATTCTTTGCTTACCTACTGGGCACTTTCCCTCTGGATTTGTATAAGAAGTTTCTACAGTCCGAAGTTGAGAAGAAAACGATCACCAGGAATGTCTTCCACAGCATTATTTTTTTTAGAGCAAAGTGGCTAAACCCCCAACTGATAACAACTAAGGCATTAGTTACTAGGGAGCCACTAACTAGTTACAGACATGACACACTGGGCAATGCTTTGATCATTGCCACCTCTTAGTCAGTTTACATAATGAGGATTGTAATATAATTTCAGTCATTCAGAGTTCATGCTAGTTCTTTCGAGTCTGTTGGGCGATCCCAAAGAAAGTAGGACTGAAATGAACCACATTTGTATTTGTGGGTGTGTTTGGAACTGTTACGATTGTAATCCCCACGCTTACCTCATTTAGCTTTTGCATTCTTTTCATCTGCGGATTGTAATCCCTTCTTTCATGTTCTGTCCAACATAGTTTTCATGGCTTAACTATTATTTTTCATGTAAGTTCCCATAAATAATATATAGGCCTATCTCACTGTCGTGTATTAACTCCATTCGTCTATCTGTTCGTCTTTGTTTCGACCAAAATTTTCCTAAGCATTTTCGGCCTATTCTCATATACACATAATATTTTCTTCATCTTTATTATTATTATTATTATTATTATTATTATTATTATTATTATTATTATTATTATCATCTTCTTATTCTTAATCTTCATGGTGGATCCTTAAATCCGTTCCCTTCATACATTAATCAAATCGTTTGTCCATCTTCTCCTTGGACGTCCAATATCACGGTGACCTATAAGTCTATATTCATATGCCTGCTATTATGTGTGGGTCCATCCTTTGTAAATGTGCATACCGATCCTTATTTTTATTTATAATTCTTTGTACAATATTAATGATTCCAAGTTATTTTCTAATTGATTCATTCCTAGTATTATTATTATTATTATTATTATTATTATTATTATTATTATTATTATTATTATTGTGGATGGAGTGAAGAGAAGCATGGAACCTAGAGATTTGAGGGAAGAAGTTGCTTTAGACAGGAACCTCTGGCGACAAATCAATTTGGGTTGAATTGTAGAATATTCCTAAATAAAAAAATATTATTATTTTAAATTACTTATTATTATTATTATTATTATTATTATTATTATTATTATTATTATTATTATTATTATTATTATTATTATGGAGAGAATGGATAGAGATGGGTGGAGAAGGAAAATAAAACTTTAGGCACAGAAATATGTGTAAATATTGAAAATCTATATATAAATAAAAATATTATTATTATTATATTATTATTATTATTATTATTATTATTATTTTCACTGTTACTAATATTATTACTTTGTGTTCAGGATTTGCCAGGGATTGCGACGAAAACAGCCCAGTTCCTAAATCGCAGTTTGACTGAAGAACAACTGAAACAACTCTGTGAACATCTGAGTTTCGAGTCCATGAAGAAAAATCCTGCTGTCAACCTCGAGGAGCAATTACAAAAAATAAGAGAACGACAAAACTTCGAAGTTGAAGAAAAATTCATAAGGAAAGGGAAAGTAGGCGGATGGAAAGATGAACTAAGTCCAGAAGCTTCTGAAAAAATTGACAAGTGGACACGAGAGAAACTTCGCGGTACAGATTATCCGGTGCCTACACAATTACAGGCAAAACATTGATAAACGTTTTACAGAATCCTTAATTCTGCATATTTATAAATAGTAATACTCACAGTAAATAACATTTGTTTTAGACGTGTATATAGCAAGGGTAAATGCAAATATCATCTAAACTAAACAACGTAAATACTGGAATGCAATGGTTACTGACCGTGTGTCTATTAACATTGTTGTGAAAGTGTTTTATCGAATTCCGAACGAATGAAACTATTGAGATTGTTCTCACGAAAATATTTTTGATTTTTTTTTAAATCTTCACCCATCCTATCTAGTAGACACCGAAAATTTGGATTTTTCCGTAACGGGAATTATTCCTGTGGTTGCCAATGGTCTGGAATATAGGTTAAGTTTAGGTTAAAAACTCTATTGGCGCATCATTATCATTTATCACCCATCATATCATCGGGGTAACGTAAGTGGCCTTACAGGTGCCCCAACCCAAGAAATGGATTACAATTTCGCCAATGCCAGAGGAGAAAGCCAAGAAATGTCATAAAAGACAACCTGTTGCATTGAATATATATATATATATATATATATATATATATTATATGGGTGTGTGTGTGTGTATGTGTGTGTCCTTTAACGCTCTAGAGGCGTCAATTCTTGATTAATCAAAACAAAACTTGGTACATAGACATTAATTAAAAAAAAAAAACTAAGCTGAAGTTCGTTAACCAGCAAAATTGCAGTATTAAATGTAAGAGTTCACCTGAAACGAAAATAAATCGTTCTAACGCTCGTAATTTTCTATGTTTTCCAACGAAACTCAGCATGTGCTATTAAAATGAAACGTAGAAGATATTCTACAAAAATCAGCTAATTTTAAGAATTCAAAGTGACGGTTAACCAGAAAACCGAAGTTACACATTGAATCTAGCAACCGCGATGTTCGGTTAGCCGCGATGCATACCATAACATTAATTAACCCTTCAATTAGCAATGTCTCCTATTATATATATATATATATATATATCGATTTAATTTATTTGATATTTTTAATAATATAATGGAAACATGAATTGGTAGATGTTTAACTTGGTGTCAAATTATACACAGCATGCAAATTTGTAATAACTTACGGTTATACAAGATTTGTTTTCACTACAATCCGACATTTTTAAGTAAGCTGGCAGTTAAAAATTGAATCTAGCAACCGCGATGTTCGGTTAGTCGCGATGTATACCATAACATTTAATTAACCCTTCAATTAGCAATGTGTCCTATAATATATATATATATATATATAATATATGTTTGGATTTAATTTATTTGATATTTTTAATAATATAATGGAAAAATGAATTGGTAGATGTTTAACTTGGTGTCAAATTATACACAGCATGCAAATTTGTAATAACTTACGGTTATACAAGATTTGTTTTCACTACAATCCGACATTTTAAAGTAAGCTGGCAGTTAAAAATTGGTTCTAGCAACCGCGATGTTCGGTTAGTCGCGATGTATACCATAACATTTAATTAACCCTTCAATTAGCAATGTGTGCTATAATATATATATATGTGTTTGGATTTAATTTATTTGATATTTTTAATAATATAATGGAAAAATGAATTGGTAGATGTTTAACTTGGTGTCAAATTATACACAGCATGCAAATTTGTAATAACTTACGGTTATACAAGATTTGTTTTAACTACAATCCGACATTTTAAAGTAAGTTAAAAATTGAATCTAGCAACCGCGATGTTCGGTTAGTCGCGATGTATACCATAACATTTAATTAACCCTTCAATTAGCAATGTGTCCTATAATATATATATATGTTTGGATTTAATTTATTTGATATTTTTAATAATATAATGGAAAAATGAATTGGTAGATGTTTAACTTGGTGTCAAATTATACACAGCATGCAAATTTGTAATAACTTACGGTTATACAAGATTTGTTTTCACTACAATCCGACATTTTAAAGTAAGCTGGCAGTTAAAAATTGGTTCTAGCAACCGCGATGTTCGGTTAGTCGCGATGTATACCATAACATTTAATTAACCCTTCAATTAGCAATGTGTGCTATAATATATATATATGTTTGGATTTAATTTATTTGATATTTTTAATAATATAATGGAAAAATGAATTGGTAGATGTTTAACTTGGTGTCAAATTATACACAGCATGCAAATTTGTAATAACTTACGGTTATACAAGATTTGTTTTCACTACAATCCGACATTTTTAAGTAAGCTGGCAGTTAAAAATTGAATCTAGCAACCGCGATGTTCGGTTAGTCGCGATGTATACCATAACATTTAATTAACCCTTCAATTAGCAATGTGTCCTATATATATATATATATATATATATATATATATGTTTGGATTTAATTTATTTGATATTTTTAATAATATAATGGAAAAATGAATTGGTAGATGTTTAACTTGGTGTCAAATTATACAACAGCATACTAATTTGTAATAACTTACGGTTATACAAGATTTGTTTTCACTACAATCCGACATTTTAAAGTAAGCTGGCAGTTAAAAATTGAATCTAGCAACCGCGATGTTCGGTTAGTCGCGATGTATACCATAACATTTAATTAACCCTTCAATTAGCAATGTGTCCTATAATATATTATATATATATATATATATATATGTTTGGATTTAATTTATTTGATATTTTTAATAATATAATGGAAAAATGAATTGGTAGATGTTTAACTTGGTGTCAAATTATACACAGCATGCAAATTTGTAATAACTTACGGTTATACAAGATTTGTTTTCACTACAATCCGACATTTTTAAGTAAGCTGGCAGTTAAAAATTGGTTCTAGCAACCGCGATGTTCGGTTAGTCGCGATGTATACCATAACATTTAATTAACCCTTCAATTAGCAATGTGTCCTATAATATATATATATATGTTTGGATTTAATTTATTTGATATTTTTAATAATATAATGGAAAAATGAATTGGTAGATGTTTAACTTGGTGTCAAATTATACACAGCATGCAAATTTGTAATAACTTACGGTTATACAAGATTTGTTTTCACTACAATCCGACATTTTAAAGTAAGCTGGCAGTTAAAAATTGAATCTAGCAACCGCGATGTTCGGTTAGTCGCGATGTATACCATAACATTTAATTAACCCTTCAATTAGCAATGTGTCCTATAATATATATATGTTTCGATTTAATTTATTTGATATTTTTAATAATATAATGGAAACATGAATTGGTAGATGTTTAACTTGGTGTCAAATTATACACAGCATGCAAATTTGTAATAACTTACGGTTATACAAGATTTGTTTTCACTACAATCCGACATTTTTAAGTAAGCTGGCAGTTAAAAATTGAATCTAGCAACCGCGATGTTCGGTTAGTCGCGATGTATACCATAACATTTAATTAACCCTTCAATTAGCAATGTGTCCTATAATATATATATGTTTCGATTTAATTTATTTGATATTTTTAATAATATAATGGAAACATGAATTGGTAGATGTTTAACTTGGTGTCAAATTATACACAGCATGCAAATTTGTAATAACTTACGGTTATACAAGATTTGTTTTCACTACAATCCGACATTTTTAAGTAAGCTGGCAGTTAAAAATTGAATCTAGCAACCGCGATGTTCGGTTAGTCGCGATGTATACCATAACATTTAATTAACCCTTCAATTAGCAATGTGTCCTATAATATATATATGTTTCGATTTAATTTATTTGATATTTTTAATAATATAATGGAAAAATGAATTGGTAGATGTTTAACTTGGTGTCAAATTATACAACAGCATACTAATTTGTAATAACTTACGGTTATACAAGATTTGTTTTCACTACAATCCGACATTTTTAAGTAAGCTGGCAGTTAAAAATTGAATCTAGCAACCGCGATGTTCGGTTAGTCGCGATGTATACCATAACATTTAATTAACCCTTCAATTAGCAATGTGTCCTATAATATATATATATATATATGTTTGGATTTAATTTATTTGATATTTTTAATAATATAATGGAAAAATGAATTGGTAGATGTTTAACTTGGTGTCAAATTATACAACAGCATACTAATTTGTAATAACTTACGGTTATACAAGATTTGTTTTCACTACAATCCGACATTTTTAAGTAAGCTGGCAGTTAAAAATTGAATCTAGCAACCGCGATGTTCGGTTAGTCGCGATGTATACCATAACATTTAATTAACCCTTCAATTAGCAATGTGTCCTATAATATATATATATATATATATGTTTGGATTTAATTTATTTGATATTTTTAATAATATAATGGAAAAATGAATTGGTAAATGTTTAACTTGGTGTCAAATTATACAACAGCATACTAATTTGTAATAACTTACGGTTATACAAGATTTGTTTTCACTACAATCCGACATTTTTAAGTAAGCTGGCAATATGAATTGGGTTTCTCCAATTTAACAAAATAAATACGTATTCCGTAAACCAGCTAAATCGGACCATAATTTCGACTTGCTGAGGAATTCGCTTAGTTTACGCAAATTCCTGCGTGACGGACTTTTTAGTATTATAAGACCAAATCAACTCTGCGCGGGCGGAGGGGAAGAGTTTTAGCGCTAGTGTCGCCGAACTACTGAATCTATGGAAGGGATGTAGGAGAAGACTGTACATTCGATCACGTACTGAATGGTTTAACTTTACGTGTGGGCGGAGAAGCCCTAAACACGTGTGAAAGATCTCAACATAGTTGTCAAATTAGTCATTTAAGCACAGAACGCTCAAGCGGTCGGATCATTTAAAATCGCAGTATTTGTCGTCTCTCCGTTACCAGCCTCAAAGTAAATCACAAGTGGCAACATGTAATGAGAAGGGACAGCCCATTCCTACACGTAACCCCAATAGTAAATAGAGTTGTCAAATTATACTACAGCCACTGATTCTCCGGGCTTGACGTTTTCATGACAGTGTTGCCGATATGGATATTCAGTGGGAGTGGCCGCTTTATGTATGCGGTTAGCAGACATACAGCTGACAACATCTCAGCAATTTCAAACCTTACTAGCACGCTATAGCTGCGTCAAGAGTAGTGATTGGTTGTGGCAGGCATATACTCCCACTACAACCATATCCTTATTGGCAGTAGAGGGCGAATTCTCCCATTACCCCTCGTATAACCTAAACTTCAGAGCCGGAGATATGGCGGCTCGGGTATAGTCACTTTGCCAATGACCGCCTAGAAGGACGGACCATTAAAATCCATAGTATTTGTCAGCTCTCTACCTGCCACACAAAGAGCATATACAGAGGACAGGAAGTGACAACAGAGTAAGGAAGAGATAGAGAAAGACAACATGTTAGTTAACATATTTTCCGCTTGCACAATTAACTTAGTGGAGTAATATATGAAAGCGTATGCTGTGTAGACAGTCATGTAAAGTTCAAATTGACATTGGGAATAAATTGACATAACGCGATAGCAGTGATAAGAATTAAATAGATAAGCGAGGAAGAATTTCACAACCTGAGAGAAGTGTATGGTTATTACATGCTAGAGAGGAATTCTACAAGCAATTCGAAAGTAAATTGTAAGTTTAAACATTCTTGTATTTAATTAGTTTCGTTTTAAGGGAGCGTGCACAGTATCGGATGCACTTTTTACAAAAAAAAAATAATAACTCCACTGTTTCTTAACGAATTTTCTTCATAATTTGCACACTTATCAGACAGAAGCGTAATGGTGGCATCATGACCCTGGAGTGGACTCAGCCTCTAGCGGAAATTAGTAACATACGCTTGTTCTGGGGATGAAGTTGGCTGTCACGCAGGGCTGACATCAAGAAAAGTCTAGAAAAGTGGGAGCTTTAGCCTTCTACTAACCCAAAGATCTATGACCTGTAGTGGGATAACTTAAAAATTAGACATGAATTAACTTTAAGTTGATAATTTAGTACAAGTGACAATTATAAATATGTTTCTGGAATAGAATTTTTCATTAAAACATGTTACGTCACCATGAAAAACTATATTACACCTAAACCGAGTAGCCTAAATAAAAACAAATTACTATTTTTTTTTCACTTAAAACTGTCATTATACTCGTAATAGGCCTATAGATGTTGGACCTTAATGAAGATTCCAATTGGCTTCATATTGAAGATAAAGATTTTTATATAGGCCTATGCATTTTTGACAAATTGTATATTAAGCAAACTAATTATTTTTCATTTAAATTTAATCATTGAGGTCCATCATCTAGGCCTATTCAATAGAGGATGGACCTCAATACTCTATTGACTATGATAACAGACCTGTCTGCAAAATTATATTTAAATCCGAAGAACGATTCTCGAGGTATTGTGCATTTTGTATTGAAAAATTACATTTCGAGGAAAGTTTCATCTATGTATTTACATCCATGCACAATCTTACAAAAAATGTTGTATCATCACTAATAATAATTTTTTTAACTGAAAATTTTGGAATAGGATGCAGAAATGCATGCTCTGTCGTTTGAACCAGTGAAAAATTCAAATTATTCAAAGTTTTTACGATATAAAAACTCCCTTAAGGATAGTATGAAATGTGCATTTCTGTAATGTTAAATAATCCTAATTTATATATTTATTTCATGTGTTATTGCTATTCTTATTAATTCTGTTAAAATCACCATTTTCGAAACATTTGCCATCATCAGTAGTTAAAGTATGCAGGCTGACCCATTTATCATGTGCACTTACAATAAGTTTTATGTTTACACTGATATTTACATTTTGACCAGACTCATTCTTATACCTATTATTCCCTGGTTCTAGAGTTATTAGAAAAAGAAAATTTTCAACACAAGGGTAAACATAAAATTTATCAAGTTACAGGTGTACCAGATAAATAGGACAGATAAGCCTCGAACACTGCAATGGGGAGGACATGCGGCACGAATATGGATTCAAAGGAGGCACGCAAAATTCTTACAGGAAAACCAGAGGGAAAGCACCCAATAGATAGCCAAGAATGAGATGGGAGAAGAATGTTAAGCATTATTTGGAGGAAGTGAATTATACAAGGAATTACTGGAAAACATTAGTTCAGAATAGGGGTGTATGGAGAGTATATATGTCCAAGTAACCATAAACTTGCGCGTTCTATAGAACCAGTGAATTAATTAGATTATCATTATTTTATTACCATTATTATTATTACTAATACTATCCTTACTGTTATTATTATTATTATTATTATTATTATTAGTTATATTATTGCTGACTGTGCCTAAATTTGGACCAAAGAGAAATGACAAACAAACAGATGGAGAAGGCTAAATAACAATGAGCTACATGCTGTTTATCGGAAAGCATATATAGGCCTAGTAACAGTTAAATATCATATACTACCTTGGACAGGACATGTGGTACGGATAGAGAATGAAAGAGGGGCATGCAAACTTGTAGGAAAACCAGAGAGGAAGCGCCCAATAGATATGTTAAGAATGAAGTGGGAGAATAATTAACCATGATTTGAGGAAAGTATATTATAGAGGGAATGATTGGAAAACATTAGTCCATAATATGGATATATGAAAAGCTTATGTCCGCGCAGCCTTTAAGTTAGATTTAATACAATTCCTATTTATTACTATTGTTATTATTTTATTATACCTGGAAATTAGAATTTAGTGACTTTACTCTTGCATATATTTTTAATTTGAGATTCGCAACTTTTTAGAAGAACTGTGTTTGTGTTTTTATATAATGAGATTTCCGTCGACATGGCCGATAAACACATTGACTTCGTAGTGGAACCAGCTGAAGATCCTTCAGTAGAAAAATATAGAAAAGCGAATTTAGTACATTTTTCAACTCAAAAAATTATCAAGATTACTCCATCAAACAGCTACATCGAAAGGATACGTCGTTTTACGGTCAGGCCAGACGACGTTTGGATAGTTACGTATCCAAAATGTGGTAAGTACAGTTTATAAAAAATCCATTAAGGAAAATCCATTTGTACCCAGATACCATTAAATATTATTATAAGCTATATCAAATAATAATAAGAAACCGGGGCTGGAAGTAAATTCGATAATACCAAATATATGGCCACACATATAAATATTTATAGGCTACATAAAAATTAGCCTGCTTATGTGTGTGTGCTCGCAAAACTCGAAAAGTAATCGGCCGATTGTTATGAACATTTGTACATAGGCCTGCATGTTTTCAGGTACGGAGAGTGTTTAATTGCAATCTATTATTCTCTAAAATCATTAGGTGTAGGAGTTCACCTGAAAGGAACATTTAAAATATCCCTGAAGCGGTCACAATTTTTTATGTCTTCTTCTTCACTTCCTGGTTTAGGCAAGAGTTGCCTGTTCCGTCTTCACTAATAGATCTAAGACCATCTCTTCGGAGGACGCCCGACATCTCTTCTTCCTCTTGGAAAATAATGAAAGATTTTATTTGGTAATCCATTTTCTTCCATTCTTTCTACATGTTCTTTCCACTGTATCTTGTTGTTAAATATCTTTTCTGTTATGGAGTAAATCTGCAGTTCTTCACGGATATCCTCGTTTCTTAAATGGTCCATTCTAGTGAAGCCTTTTACTCTTCTTAAAAATTTCATCTCGGCTGCTTGGATTTTACTTTCTTGTTTGGTAGTGGTAATCCAAGATTCACTCCCATACAAAAGGACAGGGACAGCCATTGTTTTATAAAATTTTAATTTTGTTTATTTATGGGCTTTATTATTCAATGTTCTATTTATTGTACCACAAATAGCTTGAAACTGATGTGTTTTGTGCTCAATATCTTTATCATATCCGTAGCTGATGTCACATCCTAAATACTTAAAGTGGGATACTTGTTCAATAATTACGTCTCTAATTACTATTTTTGCACGCAGAGCATTTCTTCCACAAAATGCCATTACTTTTGTTTTACTTATTGGAATTTTAAAATTATAATCGCTACATATTGCATTTAGTTTGTAAGCAGCCAATTGTAACAAGTCTTCATCATGGTGTAGTAAGACAATTTTTTATGTTTCAAACGAAATTCAGTATATGCTATTAAAATAAACCCGGTAGATATTGCACAAAAATCAGCGAAATCTGGTCATTGGAAGTGGGAGTTTACCTGAAATCCGAAATTAAAATATTGTCTCTAGCAACCGGTATCTTTGGTTCGTCGCAATGAATGCCATACAATTTTAATAACCAATAATTTTATTCTAACTTATTCAACTAAAAATTAGAACACATATTAAATTTATTTAGGCGTAGCAGCGCACGCCGGTCATTCGCTAATGCATTATACGTATAATGGAAATAAGTAGTTAATGGCAAATGAGGGACATTTTTAAAAAATGTGACTGAATTCAAATAACTAGGAACACTAATTACAAGCAGGGGCGAAGTGCAGAAATATATTAAACAAAGGCTAAATTCTGGAAAACACATGTCATTATTCATACAGGGATTCTTGTTATCCCATTTCTACCAAAAAAAATTCAAACTAAAATATATGAGAAAGTTTATTCTTTTAGTTATATGAATGCGAAATATGACCTCTTACTTTAAGAGAAGAAAGAAAAGTTACGTACGATATTCAAGTATAAAGTCATTACTGTTAAAGAATGATTATATCTACTGGATATATTAACCCTTAACTTGGCAATTATCAAGTTAGGTACATTGATTTCATTTATTTAATACTGTTTATAAACAATAGATAAACAAAACAAGTATAGATTACTTACATTTGTGTCAAATTACATAATAATGTACAATAATAACTTAGTTTCACATGAATTCGTTTTCACTGTGGTCCGAAACAAATAACTGGCAGGAGAAATAATTTTTTTCGCAAATTTAAGAGTTAATTTTTGAGTCTTCTATTTAACTCGTAAAAACTGTATTATATCAGAAAGAATATCTAGATTTTATTAAACATTTTAAAATTTAAAATTTCAAGATGTAAACATAACCTATGTTTAGCTTAACAGCGAACAAAATGCAGTGGTAATACCATTTTTGGCTTGACACTACATATCTCACTACCTAGACTGTTCTTTTCTTTTTTCCCCTCTTTTCCAACAGTTGAATTGCAGCTTGCATCACCAGCCTAACATTTATTTGTAATAATCAACAACAATAATGATGTAACTGAACGACTCCCATTACAACTAAATCAGGTGATCGGAAGGAATTCGCAGCGCAATGCCACTGGAAGTTGTACGTCATAGAATTCCAACTCATGCGCAGCACAACTGCTTTTTATTCACCGTCAAGCTTTAAATGGAGAACCAAATTAAACAAATTAAAATTATAATACAAAATACATAATTATGATTTAGACCTTAGGCACATAAAAAATAAAATAATATAGCAATCAAACACCTGGAATTCATAAAATTAATTCAAACGACATCACGAATCTTTTGTGTCTATAGAAACAGTTGAAGGGTACAGGAAAGAACGTGGTAAATGGCCTTTTGTTGATATGGAGTTTGAGGTGTCATTAGATTCTCCATGGAACGCACTATCATTTATAAGTGTGAAATAGTAAAATATACAGTTTTTAGACGTGGGTTTATTTACCTCCAAAGTATGGCATATATTTAAGAAAGTAGGCCTATGGATATTATACACCTAAAAGTATGTTTTCTAGGTAGGCCTCTCAGCCGCTGTGGTTTAGTGTTCTTTGACCTCTAGTCCCGAGGGTTGCGGATTCAAACCCGGCGGGACAAATATATTTTTAGGATGGAAAAATCCAAGGACAAGTGGTCCGGGAGGAAATTTAAACCGTGGGTCCCGATCCTGAAGCTTTCAGACTCGTAAAAGAACCGCAAGTCTGATTAAAAAAGCCTCTATACAAAATTTAATCGACCCTCATCCAATCAAGTAATACCTTGGTTGCCTGCTAGATGTCTCAATGAGGCGATGCACTAACCACATGTCATTCGATGACATCTATAGGTAAATAAGTAATACTGAATTGGCTTGGTTAAGAACTCGCTAGGGAGCACCCGTGTCCCCTCGCGGGACGTATGGGCTACATACATACACACACACACACACGCACGCACGCACGCACACACACACACACACACACATATATATATATATATATATATATATATATATATATATATATATATTAGGTATTATTGCAGCCAATGGCCATGTAGAAAGAATTGTTTTCATGTCTTACAGAAGTCTGTTATGGAGGTTCCTATGTTTTTACACTGTAATAGATGATATCGGTCGCAGTGCGACCCACATAGTTTGCATTTGGACTTTTCTTCTGGGTTATGGCGCTTCACTGTTGTGCAATATCCTGTGGTGGAAACCATGGACCGCGACTCTCGTCACGGTGTGTCTGAGGTCGTATCTGGCTGCTGTCCATTCCCTGTAGATCATCGCATCCGTTGCGTAGAACTCTGGCCATATCTGTTCTCTCTTCTCGTTTAGTTCCCTCAGCAGTTCTTTGTAGGCATCTGTTGCCGGCAGGAGAAGGTTCAGGTGGAGCTCTTCTATGAAGAAGGGTTCCTTTGTCAGTATGTATGTTAGGCGTGAAGGCGTGTATTTTGATACGCTAAGCGCTGTCTTTATATATATATATATATATATATATATACATACACACATCATACATACTAGGTAGGCTTATCAAGGAAAAAAGTTACTTACCCGGTTTTTTCTTTGTACTATTCAGTTAAAGCTTCTATCTGTGAAATCTTCAAATTTATATGATTTAAATGACGGATATTTCACAATATCTTATCAAATTACTAAATTATACTGTGTTCTAATTAAAATATGGTTCATAGGAACGACATGGAGTCAAGAAATGCTTTGGTTACTCATAAATGACCTGGATTTTGAAACAGCCAGAACAATAAACCTCAGCAGAAGGTCACCTTGTATAGAGTGAGTATATAAGCTTAAATATTCAAAATTAAAAATGTATTCAAATTAATTTACGTTAATAAATTCTTCTTCTCTTGTTATTCATAATTTGTACGATTTTCGTCCTATTTTTTTTTTTCAAAATCACTCCACGGAGGAAGACGTATTGGATGTGTATCTCTCCATCTCTTGGCTGGTCTTCCTCTTGCTTTACTCCCGTCCATTGGTCTGTCTCCTTTAGCTCTTTTTGGAAATCGGTTGTCTTCCATTCTTTCTACATGATCTTTCCAACATTTTCGTCTATCTATAATAAACGAAAATATTAGAATAAATGAATATATAAAAATTAATAATAACTAATTCATTAGATCTATTGAACCTTGTGGTTTATGAACGCGCGGACATAATATGTCCATATATCCCTATACAGAGATAATATATTTAACTACTTGCATGCAAAATTAACATCCCTCTTACGTTACGGTCTCAATTTTGCTCCTACAATAAAACAAATTATATAAAAATGATCCTAATGAATCAGAATTATTAAAAAGCAGATAAACAAAAAAATGTTTTTGTGATTTTTTCAACATTTTCACCAGTCGGTCCCCTAAGGAGTTACAGGATTTTTAGATGATATTTTTTGGGAAAAAAATAATGCGGCTCAACAGTAATTACCTTTCCCTTAATTTTCCATAGTATATTCTTGTAATACTGTTACTATATGTACTTTTGTGTCTTTACTAACATTCTTTAAAATATTTTAAACGTTTTTCAACGATATTTATAACATTATTTTACAATTTTTACGTATTTATTTATTTACAAGAAACACGGTAACATTACGACACTTTTAGACAATATTGTGGTACACATTAGCAATTTCCCCCCTCTTCCAATGTTGTCACTAACAATAACTCAAATACACTATTTTGTTAGGTTTATGTTGGTTAGTGTACATACAATTAGTATACATAAAATTAGTGTACACTTAAGTAAATAGTATGCATGTAATTTATTTTATTAGGTTAGGAAGGAAGAAGTTAGTGGACATCCATTTCTAATAAACGTTTGGGAATTTATTTCGAAGGTTGGTCTTACCGCACGTGCTGCCATCTAGGACAGCTCTATAAACGTTCTGTAGAACTTCAAAGTAGATGTTGTTTCATCTTAGCGACAGCTCTATAAATTCGTGCACTGTAGTACAAAATATATTGGGAAAGGTAAAGTACAGTTTTTCCAAATAATGAAATTTCCTATATATAAATACATGTTCTAAAAGAAAGTTATCGTAATATCTAATACATAAAAACGAATGTTTGTTTGTTTGTTCGTACTTTATGCGCGCCCATACCGTTGAACTGATTGTGATGGGGCTTTTTGCAAAATGTTCAGGAGATTCCCGAGATGAACATAGGCTATAAGAGAGTTGTGACACTCAACTCCTACACCCTTAAAAATCGCCCCTTTGTAGTGGAATACGTGAAAAAATAGCTCTTTGGACGCTTAAATGGCTTACGCTGCCTAAATCATAACAAATATACAACATTAATGTAGCCTACCCAGAATGGAATATCTCAAAAAGCTCTACAAAAAAGTCCGCGACAGCATATGTTTATCTCTTACGGATAACTCACAATAACCATTTTTGTCTTTCATTGATACCAAGAAGATCGAGACAAGTAGGCCTACGTAGATTCCTGTGCAAGCATAGCAGCACATGGCGGGTATTCTTTTACGGATAATTCACAATAACGAATTTTGTCTTTTAGCTCATTTATGCCAAGAATATAGAGATAAGTAGATTTCCAGGCAACACCGGGTAATCAGCACGGGGAATCTTAAAATAATTACGATATACATTTATAATTATTTTTCATTTTACTTATTCAACTAATCATAAGAAGTACATTAATTTTTGTCTTTCTGCTCATTTATGCCAAGAAGATCGGGATGAGTAGATTCCCGGACAACGCCGGGTAAACAGCAGGGGGTATTTAAAAATAATTGCGATATAAATTTTTTCATATACTTATTCAACTAAACGTAAAGCGCATTAATTTTCATTTATTTAGACGTAGCAGCGCACGCCGGGTATTAGCTAATCTAATATAAAATCTTATTCTTCATCCATACAAATCTTAGGCGTAGGTCTGTTACGATCTCACTGAAGAATGTTGTGTCCAGCGCTTCTTTGGACAATATCGGAGCATAGCTTAATGAACTCTATCTGCACTCATTCGTCGTATAATATAAATTATAATTATAATTTAAAATATATATTTTAATTAAACAGATTAGGATGTTTATTTCCTCAAAATGGAGAACACCAGTTTCCTGACACAATCAAAGGAACAGAAGAATTTAAATCACCGCGTCTAATTAAGTCACATTTGCCACTTCAGCTCTTGCCCCAACAACTGTGGACCGTGAAACCCAAGGTAACATCTCAAGAATGATTTTTATTACAGCACTTTCGTTATGATTGTATTTTTTCTTGCTCGCACGGAGCTTTATGTTAGTAGGTTAGATATTCTATTTATTTTACCAATCTATTTTTATGAATGTAATATATTACATGTGTGTTTAATTTATTTTTGCAGGTAATTTATGTAACTAGAGACGCAAAAGATGTAGCTGTGTCATATTTCCATCATCATAAACTGTTCTCCAAGTACACTGGAACTTTAAATGACTTCGTTGATGCATTTGTTAATGGCTATGGTAGGTTATTATTTAGCTATTATTATTATTATTATTATTATTATTATTATTATTATTATTATTATTATTATTATTATTATTATTGTTATTGTTATTATTATCATCGTTTTTATTATAATTCTCAATTAATGACAAATAAGGGACTTTTGAAGAAGTGACTGAATTCAAATACATGGGGACAATAATTACGAAAAGTAATGAGGCTCAGAAATAAATAAAAATATGTTTAACTCTATAAACACATGCTATTACTAAGTAGAGCAGCGGTTCCCAACCTTCCTCGACTCGCGAACCCCTTCCACAACCATCTGAGTTAGGTAAACCACTGACTTTTAAATATACATAGGGCCTACAGTACACATTCATAAAATTTAATTCCAAGCAAAAGGTTTAATGACCTTAAATTGACTTAACCCTTAGCGGTTAAAACCTAAATTTACTCTAGTTACGGCTTAAAAGTTACACAATGTTTAGGCCTAGTTGTAGCGAAATCACATTCCTAACGTTGTTACATAACTGTAAATCAGGAATTCACGGCAAATATTAATTTATTGTGAAAATAATTTCATAAATTCCCGATGTTACACCTATATAACAAAGGGCATTATACGGTTAATTTAATAATATAGCCTAATAATAATAATAATAATAATAATAATAATAATAATAATAATAATAATAATAATAATAATAATAATAATAATAATAATAATAATAATAATAATAATAATAATAATAATAATTATTATTATTATTATTATATTACAATTTTTCTATAGGATCGTAGAAGGCCTTGGCCTAATACTTGGAAGGAAGAAGAAGATTATTATATTACAATGCTGTAAAAATGAAGGAAACAATAGTACACCTAACCTCGAAACCCGTCATTACGGAAATGTTTTGGCGAACGCCTTGAAATATTTGGCGAAACCCCTGGGGGTTCGCGAACCACAGGTTGAGAAACGATGCACTAGAGGAATTCTTACCGTCCCAACTTCGCTTAGAAAGCGTTAAACTAAAAATATATAAAACAGTTATTCTTCCAGTTATATGGATGCGAAACAAGGGCTCTTACTTTAAGGGAGAAGAAATGTATACTAATATTTGGGAATAAAGTTGTTAGGAATATTTTTGTCCCAAGCAGAGATGAACAGACAGTTGATGAAGACTACATAAGAGTGAGCTACATTATCTTTATAGGAAACCAGGTATAATAAGAACAGTTAAATCTCGTAGACTGCGATGATCAGGATATGTGGCACGAATGGGGATTGAAATGAGGGAATGAAAACTTCCTGGTGAAAATCGGAAGGAAAACACCCAGTGGATAAACCAGGAACGAGGTGGGAAAATAATATTAACTATGATTTAAAGGAGTTAAATTGTACAATGAATGATTGGAACAAATTAGTGAGGGGTAGCTATGAGTGAATAGCTTATGCCCGCGCTGCCATGTAACTCCGGGTTCGATAGTGCCAGTGAGTGGTTGAGTTGGTTAGTTAGGAAGTTAATAAAATTGTAAGTAAATTACAATTAGAAAATGTACTAATTAAGGACGATAAAATATGCAAACATTTGTAAGTTATTTTTAATAATGATGAAATAAAATTACGTATAGAATAAATCAAAGAACAAGTGAGTAATTTTAATTATCTGGGATACAATGTGTCATATAGAAAAAGTGAAGACATTGTAAACAAATAAGTAAATTTAATTATATGTGTGGCACCACAAAACGAAGTCTCAAGAGAACTAGTAAGGAGATACTTCTAAATGTTACGATGGCGGTGCGAACACATTAGACTGTTCTGCAGTTTTCTCCATTCACTTGTGTGTTTATCTCTCTTAGCAATTAACTCTAATATTAAATCTCATCATCATCATCATGAACAAATTCGTTTTAGGCCATGTGGCCTGTACGGTAAACCTAGCGAAGATGGTCTTGATCTTTCCACCGATGTTTTGGTCTTCCTTGGTCCCTATGTCCAGTTGGGGTATATTGGAATGCCAATTTTGGAAGTCTATTTCTTGCCATTCTTCTCAGATGATTTTTCAATTCTTGTTGGTATCTTTGTATATCTTCATTTAAACTTGTTACTCCAAGTTTTCCTCTGATAGTAGTGTTCCTTTGGTGATCCAGTCTATTAACTCCTAACAATGATCGTAATAAGCGCATTTGGCTTACTTGAAGTTTATGAGAGTTTATTTTATTTAAAATCCAAATTTCACTTCCGTGGTACACTAGCACGTGGTACACCCTGCTTTTAACTAACGAGGTAATGGGGACCGAGTCACGGCGGTATAACCGTTCCATCGAATATGGAGGAAATTCCATATTTTGAACGCCTGACTAGAGGCTATAATGTAGCAGCCCTACCACTAGTCTTGCTCTGTGGATGGCTGGTAACCAACCCAGGGGACTTCCTACTACTCGAAGAAACTTAAGCAAAGACTGAAATGATCACACTAATATTAAATCTTTATATATAAAAATAAGTGTCTGTGAGTCTGTTCTTTATGACCTTAAAATCTACTTGACCGATTGGATAAGAACACTGGATCACAATAAAAAAACAGGAATGAAGAATATAGGACTTAAATAAAATAAATAAAATATCATCAACCCGTGTCCAACTCAGGGTCGAATCGAGAAATGAAATGAGATGAAGCCCCTATATTCATAGGATCTGTGAACGACAAGGGTCCCGGTCGACCACTCGGAATGAATAATATAATCTTCAGAAATAATGTTTTCGAGGGATCTGGCTGGCTATACAATAGCAGATCGGAAACGAAATGAAGATATAAGAACAGGATTAAATATTTTCAAGCTATTACATAGGATTGCACATTACAGAGACGAATGGATTGGCCATATCAATAGGATGGATAAAAACAGAATCCCGAAACAGATTCTTCACTACTTACCACTAGGACGAAGAAATGTAGGACGACCCAGTAAAAGATGGACAAACCAATTCTAATATGAGATCGGGACAGACCTTAAGGTCTAATCCTTGATGCTGATGATGACTAAATCGACTTAGTTGTTTTAATGAACATTTTTGTAAAAAAATTGCTTCACAGAGTTACAAACCCTATGGAAGCACAGTTTGATAATGGGATTGCCACGTTACTGCCTCCAAACTTGTAGGATTCTTAATTGAGGTTATTTCCCCTAGAGGAGTATCTTTCATTGAGCTATCGAACCTTCTCTGTCCGTCTTCATCCTCAACTCCGGTGTGTGGTAATGATTGGAAAGACAGTGCCTTCTTTGATGTATCATGTCCACTTCTTTTCCCCGAGTCCAGTTGCGCGTAACCAGCTGAGCCCCTGTTGGATACTCAGCCTACCGCTGACCCGAACCTAGATGAGTTCCAGCCCGGGATTTCATCGGATGGCTCCTATCCCATTCCTGGGAACGGTGACTCCCTTCTCCCGTCCTGGCTGCCGGAGGAGACGGACACGTGGCCTGTCCCTTCTTAGCTAGTTTAGGGTGTTATCATGCCCTCTTCAGCACCTTAGATTCAGAAATATTCATGTTTTATACCCCAAGTTTGTCGGACTCTACAGTATGATTAAATTAACAAGAAAGACAGGACACGTCCGTCGACAGAAGACGAAGTCAGATGAGTGCAGTCCGCCACCAGTGCGCAGGCGCGCTTGGAGGAGCGTGGTAATAACTCTGGCTTTTATTCGTTTTTGAATTTATGTTAGCTGAACTTTCTGTGTAGTGATTATAGTAATATTTTGAATTTTGTTATTATAATTTGTAGATAGCCGAGCGGTTAAGGTAGGAAGCCTTGGCGCAGAGCTACGGGACTTGCGCTGGTTCGAGTCTCCATGGGGGAAGAAATTTTCTCATTGTATTTCGGCCAGTATGGGACCGGTGCCCACCCAGCATCGTGAGGCAATTGGGTAGCTACAATAAGTAGCGGCTCCAGGTTGAGGAACCAGCTGTAACGGCTGGGGGACTCGACATGCTAACCACATGTCACCCCTACACTGGCTGTTGATCATCTACCTATGTGATTGACACATGTGGATGTGAAGGGCCAGCAGCCGGCTGGTAAAAGGGCAACCGCTGAAAAGTGGAAAGACCCTCAATCGGAGATAGAGTGCCTTAGGAGGTTACTTTTAAGGGGGCTTTAACCCCCCCCTCGTATTTAAGTAATATCCCCTGGAGAGAGAGTATCCCAGTAATTTCAAGCCTCCAGGAACTGGGCTCCTTATTATTAATTTTTCGGACCACCTTACAATTTTTTTCTGGTGGGATTCCTCATCTGTCACCCGAGGAACGCGCACCATAGGTGTTACAAGGTCCATCAGGTACAAGTTATATAAGCTAATAATATTTCTAACTAAGTAAAAAGTGAGTGCATTATTCCAAAGCAACTAAATAACTAACTAACTAACTCACTGGCACTATCGAAACCATAGGTTCATGGTCGCGCGGACATAGGCCTAAGCTCTCCGAATGGAACCCATGTCCGCATTTCTTGACGGTTGTATTTTTAAGGCGAAAGATCGTTACTCTTTCGACCAAAGTATATTTTCGTCTGGCTTATCACCTTCGACAAGTCCGGCATGGGTAACCCTATCGGCAGCAATGCTAACGCCACGCCGGCGTAGGCCTAGATCTCGGGATCATTTAAGCACGCAAGCCACTCCACCAGGCCAAGACAAAGATATCATGGAGGGATTCCAGAGTAACTCTTACGTAATATAATTATGCTTAGGGTCGGTTTCACCAACAGAGGTAACTGTATTACGTCTGTTTAAGCTATGTATGGTATATGGGGAAAACTCACGTAATACAGTTACTTCTGTTGGTGAAACTGACCCTTAGAGTTTGACAGTCATTGACATTAGGGAATTCTATGCCACCGTGCCACCTATATAAATTCAAATAAAAGAACGAAAAAAAAACACACTTTATTGTTCCAATATGTGAATATTTACCTGAGAGAAATACATGTTGACTTTTTCCAAAAAAATTTGAGAAAGCCTTAACATGAAGTGAGAAGCTGAACTCAAAATAACCTAAAATCATCATATTTACAATGTAAATTATATATTTGTCATTGCTCAGACAGTGTAGCCAACTTATTACAAAAAGCTGCTAACAAACAAATAACGCTAAATTAATCTGTTGTACACTAACTCGCCCATTTCTCACCCTAACTTGCCCATTCTCTCACCCTAACTTCTCCATTAATGTAGGTGTACTCCTGGGATAGAATCCCCTTATATGCGAGTAAACATGTTGGCAGTTGACTCTAGCGGGAACGTGTGTAATCACATTGGGCAACATGACGTTAGCAGTCACTTGTTCTTTGATCAAATATTCACAAGTGGCACGGTGGCATAGAAAAGCTGACATTCGTTTGACAATGCGTTCCAAATACGAGCAGCAGTTATAGTATAATATGGCAATTCGAGCCCAATTGGTATTTTGATATTTTCTAGTGCATTACAGTAAAATTAATATATAAAACTATTAATCTACCAGTGATATTATATGGGTGCGAAACATGGACTCTTACTTTAAGAGAGGAAAGGAGATTACAAGTATTTGAGAATAAAGTACTTAGGAAAATTTTTGGACCAAAGAGAGATGAACAGACAGGTGAATGGAGAAGACTACATAACAATGAACTACATGGTCTTTACAGGAAGCCAGATATAATAAGAACAGTTAAGTCTCGTAGACTGCGATGGGCAGGACATGTTGCACGTATGGGGAATGGGAGACTTGGATGGAAGCTTCTTGTAGGAAAACCAGAGGGAAAACGCCCAGTTGGTAGACCAAGAATGAGATGGGAGAATAACATTAACTATGATTTGAGGGAAGTAGATTATACAGGGAATGATTGGAAAGCATTAGCTCAGGATAGGGATGTATGGAGAGCTTATGTCCGTGCGGCCATGAACCTACGGGTTCGATAGTGCCAGTGAGTAAGTAAGTAAGTAAGTAAGTATTACAGTAAAATTAAAAATAACACCTTATAAATGATATGTTGAATTCTTGTTTGTTTTAGTAATGCCTGGGGCATTATGGGATCACACTTTGGATTTCTGGAAAATAAGACACGAACCAAACGTACTGTTCAACACATATGAAGAAATGAGAAAGGTAAATTATATGGATAATATAACCTATTTTATGTAGGTTATTACTTATTAACAATACATTAAAGCCTAACTCGTTTAGCCTGTAACTAATTTATTTAGCCTGATTGAGTTAAGGCATGTGTCCTCTTCCACTCACCAGGACATTCCAATACAGCAATTACAATTAACTCTAATATTAAATACCAAATGAAATGTTGACTAATAAAATAATATAAATAAGAGTAAAATTGAGAGCAGTAACTAACTGGTACTATCTAACCTGTAGGTTCATGGTCGCGCGGACATAAGGCTCTTCATACAACACTATCCTGAACTAAGTTTTTCCAAACGTCCCCTGTATAATCTACTTCCCTCAAATCATGGTTAATGTTATTCTCTCTCCTCATTCTTGTCTTCCAACTGGGCGTTATCTTTCTGGTTTTCCTACAAGGAGTTTCCAAGCCACTCAACCATTCCCCATTCGTGTAGCTCACTTTTATGTAGTCTTCTCCGTTTCCCTGTCTGTCCATCTCTCTTTATTCCAAAATTTTCCTAACTTTATCCTCAAATGCTCGTAATCTTTTCTCCTTCCTTAAAGTATGAGTCCATGTTTTGCATCCATATAATATAAATGGGAGAGTAAGAGCTTTATATATTTTCAGTTTAACTTTTTTTATATAAGTTGGAACGACAAGAATCCCTTAATACATAATAGCACGCATTTCCAGAATTGAACCTATGTTTAATTTCGTTGTGCATTTCTTTCTATTCCTCATTTTACATCTCATGCCAATTTTTTAAATTATTTTCAGGAATAGATTTAAGGAAAACAGCCAATTGAAAATGAGGTAGTATTTCCTTGAAACTAGTCCTGTAAAATATACAAAATATAAACAAAGTGTAAAATCGTATTCATTTAAAGATTTTTAATATGGTCCTACCTACTTGATACTTCCAGATCGAAAACAGTGTAATTTGAATTTGAAATATAAATTTAAAAAAAATTACAAAAAGTTATGTATTTTGATAACGTAATGATGAAGTTCTATATTTCTCAGAAACTTAGGGCTGCCAGTTTCTAATAATTAATTAGACTTGTACGTATTTATGTTTATTTACATTCAACCTCGACAACTCTAGCTTATTCGGCGATAATTGTTATCATTTCAAGTGTTTAATCTCTCAATGTTAAATACGCATTTTTATCGAGTGATGAAAATCAACTTTTTTATAACGTCATCACAAGTCATGGTCAATTCTCATAATGATGAGTAACGTTCAATAATAATAATAATGATAATGATGATGATGATGATGATGATAATAATAATAAATAGTAATAATAATAATAGTAGTAATAATAATAATAATAGTAATAATAATAATAATAATAATAATAATAATAACGACGACCGACCACGACTTGAAATGAGTATGGAGAAATGGTGGAATGAAATTGTGGCAGGGGAAAACCGGAGAAACCCCGTGAAAAATCTGCTCAAGCTCTGTTTCGTCCACCATGAAACCCACATGGAGTGACCGAGACTCGATCTCGGGACCCTAGTGATAAGAGGCGAGCGTCTGACCGCTTGTGACACGGAGCCACCAACAATTACAATATTAATATTTTTTATAATTCGGGATTCATCCACAATACAACGGTTTTCTATCACGTTCAAGAAATTCGCCTTCTCCTTTCTAACTATCCTGAACATCCTCATCTCTAAGTCCCAGTTCATCCATGTTTCTTCTCATTCCTTCCATTCAACCCTCTTTAGGTCATCTCCTTGTTATTTTTCCATCTATTCTCCATTCATCTTATGGATTCTATCTGATGGCATCCTCTTGAGACGTGCATACCATTTTAATCGTATTTCTTCAATTATCTGTAAAAACACATTTCTTTCAACTTTCATAAAGTAAAGTAAAGTGATCCCACAACAGGCCCAGAGGCCCTTGGGGTAGTAGGATGTTAAGACTCCCACTTTTTCTAGACAATCGGCACTTTATGTCATCCGGGTTGTCAGCCCTGCGTGACGGCCGCCTTTACCCCCAGAACAAGCGTCTGGTACTCATTTCCGTTAGAGGCTGAATCTACCCCAGGGTCATGGTGCCGCCAGAGGGTTTGGGTCAGTTTAAAAATCCTGACCCCAACGGGACTTGAACCCTCGACCCTCCGGCTTGTAGCTCAGTGCCTTAAGCACTACGCTACGGCGTGCCCCTTATAACGTTTCTAATTTCAAAGTTTTTATTTTTTATAATCTGGCACTCCGCGATGATCTTCTCCAGTAACCTATCTTTGTTGCTAATAACTTGTTAGTTTGGCAACTTTTAATTGTCAATGTCTCTGATCCATATAACATAATACTAATAATAATAATAATAATAATAATAATAATAGTAATAATAATAATAGTAATAATAATAATAGTAATAATAATAATAGTAATAATAATAATGATAATGATAATGATAATGATAATAATAATAATATAATAATAATTATGATGATAATAATAATGATAATAATAATAACAATAATAATATAATAATAATAATATGATAATAATAATAATGTAATATTATGAGGTTAATATATTTTATAATATTATGAGGTTTGATTTAACAATAATTAAACGATTAAGTCTGTCTCGGTGATCTAGTGGTCATGCTCCTTGCCATATGATTTTTTTTATGTTAAAATAATATGTTAACAAGCCGCTATTGAACCATGTCATATCAAACTCCATGAAATTTTATATAGGGCGTATTTCAACATGGCTCAAATATACGAATCTTTATAAAACCCACGGTGTTAACATTATGTATAAAAATATCAGGTATTTATGCCCCACTCCGTATATTAGTTTGTATATTCTATTAATAAAGTGTCAGAGTCTATACTTTTAATAAAATTAATAAAATGTCTGGCGTATACGTGAATTACTTTAATACGAGTATTGCTGATCCCGTAGTGATTACCAACTCGTATAACTTTTAAAAATTAATCTTTGCCGATTTAACGACACACAGTCCCACAACAGATAATTAACTGTTTGTGAACTTTATTTGCAGGGACACTTCGGATTTTCTTCTATTTTAAACCTATGAAAATGTGATTTCAATTGTCCATGCCCTATAGTGTTATTCGAAAGGTTTAGGCATATCTGCAATAATTTTGACAATCTATCTTTGACACTGAGGGGAAGAACGATCTTGTTACGTCACCTTTAATTGACATCTGTAAAACTTGGACAACTTTCAATTCGCTCTTTATAGCACTACTGGGAATTTACTGTTATAATAATTATTGTTGTTGTACTAAATGCCAAGACGCATACTCTATTGAGTACCAATAAGAAATTGGGAATGGAAGTAAACATCAATAAAATTAAATATATGTTCACACTTAGAAATACATTATATAACATAAATGGAGAGTTGATGATAAATGGCGGAAAGTTTGAAAACGTGGCTGAATTCAAATACCTAGGAACAATAATTACAAATAGGGGTAATATGCACAAAGAAATTAAACATAGGCTCAATTCTGGAAATGCGTGCTATTATGCATAACCGGGACTCTTGTCATCTCAACTTCTCTAAAAAAACTTATTACTGAAAATAGATAAACTGAAAATGTATTTAAAAAATTGTATTCTCCAATCTATATTATATGGATGTCCACCGTTGTGGTCTCGAGGTGGCGTGCTGCCTTGTCACGCAGCGGGTCCGGGTTCGATTCCCGGTCGGGACAGGCTCCTGGGTGAGTTTTTTTCGTTTTTTTTTACCTGTAAGACAAATGTCAGGAAACTTAGGGCCTAATCCCCGAAAATCATCCGGCCATCATCATCATCCTTATCATTATCATCATCATCATCCTTCGATGTGGAAAGCAACGGGAAGCTACCACACCTATAATTCCCTAGTAAAGCTGCAATGCATAGCATGAAAGTGCTATGATTGCAGTGAAAGACCTGTCCTCAGGCAGAATTACTATGGATGGATATTATATGGATGGGAAACACGGATTCTTACTTTAAGGGAGAAGAAATTATTACGAGTATTTGAGAGTAAAGTTTTAGGAAAATTCTTGGACCAAAGAGAGATGAATAGACAGGCGGATAGAGAAGACTACTTAGCAATGAGCTACATGAAGGTATTGGAAACCAGATGTAATAAGAACAGTTAAGTCTCATAGACTACGATGGGCAAGGGATACATGTCACAAATAGGGAATGAAAGATGAGGATGGAAGCTTGTTGCAGGAAAACCAGAGGGAAAACGTAAAAGATGGTAGATCAAGAATAAGGTGGGAGAATAATATTAACCATGATCTGAGGGAAGTAGGTTATACAGGGGATGATTGGAAAACATTTAGTTCAAGATAGGGATGTGTGGAGAGCTTATGTCCGCTCGGCCATGAACCTATGGCTTGAATAGTGCCAGCGGGACAGTAGGTTTAATCATTATTATTGTTGTTATTATTATTTCTGTTATTTGTGTTAATTGTTATTATTATTATTATTATTATTATTATTATTATTATTGTGTTTAGGATTTGCCTGGAGTTGTGACGAAAACAGCCAAATTTTTGAATCGCAGTCTGACTGAGGAACAACTGAAACAACTTTGTGAACATCTGAGTTTTGAGTCCATGAAAAAAAATCCTGCTGTCAACCTCGAAGAAGAATTACAACAAATAAGAAAACAGCAAAAATCCGAAATAGAAGAACAATTCATAAGGAAAGGGAAAGTAGGCGGATGGAAAGAGGAACTGTGTCCAGAAGCTTCTGAAAAAATAGAAAAGTGGACACGAGAGAAACTTCGTGGTACAGAGTACCACTTATCTACATAAGTTCGACAAGATGACGAGAAAGAATTAATTGAAATCTGATTTCAGTATATTTATACTGTAAATGGATGTAATTACCGACAAAAGAATACATACTTTATGAAATAAAAATCGGTAATTCCAAAGATTTCAATACATATGCAAAGTTCAAATTTTAAGAAATATAAAACAGTACCTGAGATCTTAGTCCTAAACAATCAGCAGTGTAGTTTTGTACGAGGTCTTTTGAAAACTTAAATTTCATCTTCTGCTTTGTACCATATACTGAAAGCAGGAAGATAAAACTTAAGTTTTCGAAAGGCCTCCTACAAAACCAAACCACACTGCTGATTGTTGAGGACGACTGAAATCTCAGGTACTGTTTTATATTTCTTAAAATTTTAAAATTCTGACCTCAACGAAGTTTCGTGATATATTTTTAAAATCTTGACATATGCACATGCCCTATATGTATAATTTGTTCATGCATATTATAGGTTACTTACTCTTTTCTGCCAGCATATGGTAAGGGTCTTACAACTTATGATGTTTCGCAGGAATATAGAAAACGGTCCCACGTTACATAAGCCATTTCTTATGCTTATTCACAATTCAAATTTTCGAATAATTACACACGCACACGCGCACGCACGCGCGCGCACACACACACACACACACACACACACACACACACACACACACACACACACACACACACACATATATATATATATATATATACTGGGAGTCTGAGTAGCCAAGTTGGTATCGTACTATCGTATCAAGTGAGAGGTTTCGGGTTTAAATCCCGGTTCAAGCATTAATTTTTCTTTTCATGTAATATTTGACCTACATTGATAAATGTTAAAATATAATTGTAACATCGAAATAAAAATTTGTATTACCATAAAGTAAAATATTTTTATTAAAAATTCTTTCTTGTTATAGAAGCCGTCAGATGGCACTGCGAACCATGTCCCGTTGCGTGTTTTAAAAGGAAAAAAAAAAAAATTGATATTTTCGTTGGGAGCCTGATAGCGAAGTTTGTTATCGCGTTAACAAATATCGGGTTCAAATCTATGTTTAGGTGCTAATTTTTTATTTTCATGTAATATATATATATATATATATATATATATATATACCCATCCATAGTAATTCTGCCCGAGGGCAGGTCTTTCACTGCAATCATAACATTTTCACGCTATGCTTTACAGCTTTACCAGGGGATTGTGGGTGTGGTACTTTCCCGTTGCTTTCCTCACCGGTGAAGGATGATGATGATAAGGATAATAATGATGGCAGGATGATTTTCGGGGACCGTTGGGCCCTAAGCTTCCTGACATTTGTCTTACAGGTGAGAAAAAAACCCGAAAAATCCTCACCCAGGAGCCTGTCCCGATCGGGAATCGAACCCGGGCCCGCTGCGTGACAAGGCAGCATGCTACCTCGAGACCACAGCGGTGGACATTATATATACAGTATGTCAATTTGTTATTCATACACTTAGATTTTATAATTGAAATAGCACACTTTTAATTCTCAGAATATTGCAATTATATTTTGCCATTAATTAAACATTTTCAGGTACACTTGTTTACATAATATATGTACATCAACAAATTCTATAAACATTTAACGTATAATATATTAAAAAACTTTAAAAGTTGTAAATTTTATAGTCACTTTTCTATTCATAGAGTCAGAATGGGGAAAAAAATAAAAGATGAAGAAAAAAAAAAATGAACTGTCCTTAATACTTTGTAGGGTAACCTTTAGCTTTAATAACGGCTTGACAATCAACGCTGCATGGATCTAACAAGCCTATCTCATATCTGAGGACTGATTTTGCACCATTCTTCAGTACCCACCTTCTTCAATTCTTCTTTGGAAGAAGGATTTCTGCTGTGGACCCTAGGTTTCAAAAACGCCCATAAATGTTCTATAGGATTTAAGTCAGCAGATTGAGGAGGGGTTTTCAATTGCTTTGGCACGTTCCGTATCAACCAAGTCTTATTTAAGTCCGCCGTATGTTTGGGGTCGTTATCTTGTTGGAACATGTACGTAGGGAGCATATCCAATTTTGCTGCACTTTGTTTAACATTCTTACGAAGAATGTCGTTATACACAAATTTGTCGATAACATTGTCAATGAACTGTATATTGCCAACACCTTTTGCTGACATACAACCCCATAACATTATAGACACACCCACATGTTTTACTGTAGGTGTTGTATTGGTCACATCATTATCCGCATTGGCTTTTCTCCAGACTCTATGAACGCCATCTGAACCGAACAGGTTGATTTTAGTCTCATCAGACCAGAGAACATTATTCAAAATGCCTGCCCCTTATTTACATGTTCTTTTGAAAACTGTAGTCTTACAACGCGGTTCTTTTTACTTACATACGGCCTTTTTCTAGTCATTCTTCCATGATAGCAATTTCTGCTTAACATCTTCCGAACTGTCTCAGTACATACCTTTTTACCAGTAGAAACTTCTAGGGGAGACCGCAATTTTGGAGCACTAATTCTGGGGTTGAATTTCACTTGTCTGACAATGGTTCTCTCCTCCTTTTCACTTAACTTCTTTTGTGTGGGGTTTCTCGGAACATTCTCTACTGAACCTTTATACTTGAATTTATTTAGTATATACTGCACTGTTGCATGACATTTGCCTATCAGTCGCCCTACTTTTCTCAAAGAATATCCCTTAAGTGCAAGATTTACAATTGTATCCTTGAGATCAGAACTGAGTTCTTTACATTTACCCTTTTTGGAGGCGACAGACTGCCAGTGTATACAACCAGCACAGTAGGCAGATGTAAACAAATGCACAACTTAGAGTATTCATGTTGCATTAATGTTTAAGCATGTTAGACAAGCAAATACACTGCAGTGTTTTCTTTAGTGTATGAATAACAAATTGGCTTGTATTAGGGTGTAATAAAGATTATTTATTTTTATAAATTATGTTTATTTTATAATTAAGTTTTGAACTATATATTTAGATATAACTTAGTGTTTCCTTCAAACCACAATAAATATCTTTTCTTTACTTTTAAAATTTTTCTGAAAATTGGGTTTTTATTAATAAAAATGCCTGTGTATGAATAACAAATTGACATACTGTATATATATATATATATAGATATTATCTAATATCTATATATACAAGCGTTACTGCTATAAAGTAAATATTCTCTTTAATAATTTGCTTAACTGTTAGGTTAGCCGCTAGATGGCAGTTGAATGATATTTCCGCTACCTCTTGTGTGAATTGAGAATACTACATGTATAAGAAAATTGTATGTTTGTCTTGGAATTCTTGAGTAGCTCAGTTGGTTAGAGCGCTAAAGGTACAGACTTTAGAGACTCGAGTTCAAATCCCGACTCAAGCATTCTTTTTTCTTTTCATATCATATATATATATTAACACTATAAACAATTTCACGGAAAGAAACATGAATAGCTCAAAACCAGAACGACATCCATTCCTTTAGCTTTCAATGAATTTTGAACCAATGAAACTATTGAGGTTGTTCTTGTGAACATATTTTTAAATGTTTTATATATCTTCATCGATCCTATCTAATATGATCACATATTACATCCGTTAACGCTCCAAGCAGCCATTTTTTCCAAAACAATCTCGGCGTATAACGTTCACCTGCATCAAATACTTTAAAATAGCTCTAGCAGCCGCAATTTTTAAATTATTGTAACGAAAGTCGGTATACACTATAGAAATAATACATGCAAGGCATTCTCCAAAAAATATGCGAAATTCTACTATTAGCCTAGTTGGGATTTACCAGAAACCCGAAAAAAAATCACTCTTTGTTTTCACTGCGGTCGGAAACAGTTAAATAACTGGCACGAGGAATTAGTGTTTAACCAATATAGGGATTAAAAAATAAATATATATTCTGTAAACTAGCAAGATAGGACTATAAATTCGACTTGTGTAATGCAATTAGTTTACTTTTTATCTGTAAGATATCTAGAAACTGGAATGTTTATATAATACAACAAATTGAGACAAAACAGCTTGATTGTGATTCCAACATTGGGAATGTATTATAAAGTTGAAACTGATGTTTATTTAGAATGTGTACTAGCTGAAAAATAAAGTGAATATTTATTTACTCAATATGAATGTATGGTAAGTTTTTATTCTTTCTTTCCTCATCTCTACGTTTGCAGCTACTTTACATACTCAACTGAAGACATTTACAGAGACATGCTCGATCGGAAGATTATGTTTAAACTCTTGATCGCACACATACTCTTTTTGACCACAGAATAACATGGAGATATACCCTAGATGAGTGATCAGCTAAATGCCAGGACCACTTCCGAGATAACACGAACAATTAAGTCAAGACAAGCCATTCACTCATTTTAATGGGTAGGGCTGTATTAACTAGCATGCTCCATTACAGAACTGCAATAAACTCCATGGCACGACAGATCTATAAGGCCCTTGGCCTACCAGGCTGCTGCTGGTCTCACATCCACATGTGTTAATCACAGAGGTAGGAAATCATCCAGCCAGTGTAGGGGTTATATGTTATCAGCATTTCGGGTCCCCCAGCCGTTATAGCTGGTTTTCTCAACCTAGAGCCACTACTTATTGTAGCTAGCCAAATGCCTCACGATGCTGGTTGGACACTGGTCCCATACTGGCCGAAATTTCATGAGAAAATTTCTTCCCCCATGGAGACTCAAACCAGCGCAAGTCCCGTACCTCTGCGAGAAGGCATCTTGCGCTAACCACTTGGCTACGGCGCGTGACGACAGAACAATACTACATGTTAAATATTTACATACATTTACAATATACAATAACTTCCTTTTAATTATAAAATATATACACATTTTTACATAGCCTGCTCCATTAGTATATATATATATATATATATATATATATATTCTATTTGAGCCCTCGAATATTAAAATAGGCTATGTCCACTTTTGATGCATTTACAAATGAGTACTTTTACTGATAGCTCAAGAGTATATTTACGTTTAAGAACGTAATTTCTGGTGTTTCCAAATTTATATTAAAATAAAAATATTTGTTCTACATATATACTGTTTATAATAAGTTATATGATTTAAACCAGTAATATAGAACAAAGCGCAGTTTTCGGTATATTTAAACGAAATATGTCTGTCTGTCTGTCTGTCCTTTATGGACAATCGATCTTCGTGAAAATTTGTATATACAGATTTTCAGATGCGGGGAGTGTTTAGCTGCTAACTATTATGTTCTAAAACCATTAGGTGTAGGAGTTCACTTGAAACGAAAATTAAAAATCTCTCTAGCGATCGCAATTTTCGACGTTTCACAGTAAAACTCGGAATATCCTATTAAAATAAATCGAAGTATGTATTATACAAAAATAAGCGAAATCCCACTGTAAGAAGTGTAGGTTTATCTGAAATTTGAAATTAAAATTTACTCTAGCAAGCGATGTTTGGTAATTAATTAACCCTCAATATTTAATTTACTTAGGCGTATCAGCGCGCGCCGGGTATTAGCTAGTAATTTATAAACTAACAAAGTCTTTACTTCGAAGGACATTAATAAAATGTCTGGTGTATCTGTGCATTACTTCAGCATTGCTGATTGGCCAGTGACCAACAACTTCAGTCATATAAATTGGCCGACTTAACAGCACACAGTCCCACAGAAGATGATTAACCATTCATAGACTACTAAACAAGGTAAATGTTATATGGATGATTGTGATGATCCGATGGAGTTCGGAGAGTAATTGGGGCTTAAAGTTTCCTGACATTTGTCTTACGGGTGTTGAAAAATCCCTATAAAACCTAGCTCAAGAAAGAACTTGTCCTGACCGGGTATCGAACCCGGGCCGGCTGTGTCTCAGTCAACGACGCTATATTTGATTCAATAGTAGTATACTTCTGCAATCTGTTCCGAACAATAGAGAAACTGTGGGAGATTTCTCGGCTATTCTATGCCACCGTGCCACCTCTGATTATTCGATCGGAGATCAAGTCATTTTTAGTGTCGTGTTGGCCAGTGTGATAACACATATTCCCGCTAGAGCCATTTGCCAACATGTTTGCTCGCATATGAGGGATTCCATCTTAAGAGTCCACTTACAATAGTGGGCAAGTTAGGTGAGAAAATGGTCAAGATAACGATAGATGGGCAAGTTAGTGTTAATTTGGGCAAGTTTGGGTGAGAAAATGGGCGAGTTAGTACTTCATATTAGTTTAGCGTTCACTTGTTTGTTAGCGGGTTTTTGTGACAAGTTGGCTGCACTATTCGAGCAATGACTAATATACGTTTTACATTGTAAATATGTTGATTTGAGGTTACTTTGAGCTCGTCTTACTTTATTTTCACGCATTTTTCACATTTTTGAGATTTTTTCACGTAATTAATTATTCACATATGATGTTAATTATATATTTTTTACCTGGTAAGTCTGTCATCCTCAACTAAGTTATTAACTTGTTAAAGTTATTCTAATATGGAGACCTTTCGGAAATAATGTTTCATCTTCTGCGTTTTAACTGGAACGCAGAAGATGAAACATTGTTTTCGAAAGGCCTCCATAATAGAATAACTTGAAGAAGTTAATAACTTAGTTGAGGACGACTGACTTACCAGGTAAAAAATTATATAATTAACATCCCATTACAGAACCTCAACGGTGCTTTAATATGAATTTCAAAAGTGGTGATTATTCACATAATTCAACAATAAATTGTGCGTTTTTCCGTTTTTTATTTGAATTTATGTAGGTGACATGGAGCAATATAATCCCCGATTTCTGAGAGGAAATGTCATAATCCATCCATCCATCCATCCTCTGATTTCCACTTCTCATACTCTCAATTATTGTATTTTTATGTAGACCTACTCTGTATTGTCGTAAATCCAGTTTCTTTGCAGTTTTGACATATCCCATTTGAGTAACTAAATCGATGTTCGATTTCTTAGATGGGTTCAATAAAATTCCTCGACCATTAATACAGTCTTGAATAATTGGAGGTCTGGGTTTTCCTCTCTCGAATCAATTGTCTTCGGCTTTCTAATGTATATAAAGAAAAAAGTAAATAATATTTGTTGAATGGAGAAGGTTTTTATGCTACATATTATATTCTAAACCGTTAGGCGTAGGAATTCACCTGAAATGAAAATTTAAAAATAGCTCTATCAATCGCAATTTGTGATGTTTCACAAATAAACTCAGTATAACCTATTGAAATAAACTGAGGTAAGTGTCATTAAAAAGTCAGCGAAATACGATCGTTAGAAATGGGGGTTTATCTGAAATTCGAAATTAAAAACAGATTCTAGCTCTTGGTTCGTCTCAGTATATAGCATATAATTTAATAAACAATTAATATTTAATTTATTTAGGCGTAGCAGCTCACGTCGGGTATTAGCTAGTAGTGGATAAATTCACATTTTATCTTATTTTAATCTAATGACGTAGGCCTAAATAAGAATAAGAGTTTACAATGAACAAGTAGTAAATCATACTAAAGCTAAAGGTATGGTTAAAAAAAAATAAATCATAGATCAATTTGAAATGCACCACAATAACAATGAACTTACTACAATATTAGAAATCACCGCACACTAGAGTGATTACAACTATATATATATATATATATATATATATTTTTTTTTGTCTAATGCCATCAGGTTGTCTTTTATGGCATTTCTGGTTTTCTCCCCTGGCGTTACCCCGATGATATAATGGGTGATAAATGATAATGAAGCGCCAGGAGAGTTCTTAACCTAAATCCCAGACCGTGGGCAATCACAGGAATAATTCCCTTCTAAGAAAAATTCCTATGGTCTGACCGGAAATCGAACCCGGGACCTCAGGAACAGGAACAGTAACGCTGACCACTAGCCCATGAGGCTGGTCATTACAACAATATATACAAAAATAATATAAACTCCGTTATTAAGTAAAACAGTACGATTTTCATTTATATTTATAGGCTATATAAAAGAGTGTGTCTGCTTGTTGTCTTTATGAACTAAAAAACTATTTGCCTGATTTAAATGGGTTTTTTCCATCATTTAGATAATTTGTTTGGACAATTAACGTATATAACATGTTACTGTACGTACTATAGGGCCGGAGCTAAACATAAAGCCTCGGCGCACAAAAAAAGTAGCTTTTTGTACGCTTAAATGGCTTACGCTGCATAAATAATAACAAATACACCAAAATAATGTACACAAAATTGAATGTCAAAAAAATTATAAAAAAGTCCGCGACAGCATATGTCTATCTTTTACGAACAGCCCACAATAACCATTTTGACTTGCAGCTCATTTATGCCAAGAAGATCGGGATAAGAAGAATCCCGGGCAACGCCGGGTAAATCAGCACGGGGTATCTAAAAATAATAATGATATGAATTTATTAATTTTTACTAATTTAACTAAACATAAAAAAACATATTTCATTTATTTAGAAGCAGCAGCCGGGTATTTGCTAGTGCAAAATAAAATACCGTATTCCTTTTCCCAATCTTGATGAAAAATACGTGAAGTTTTGTGTTGGTCCGCCAGAGATTATTACGTTGTTTTGAGGTAAATACTTGCCTCTCGCCGCTGGGGTCCCGAGATCGAGTCTCGGTCACTCCATGTAGATTTCGTGGTGGACGAAACGGAGCTTGGGCAGGTATTTCTCGGAGTTATCTCCCGTTTTCCCTGCCACAATTTCATTCTACCGTTTCACCATACTCATCTCATCCATTTCGTTTCATTTCATTCTCTGCCCCTATGATGGTGCGTCAGGCGTGGCCGACGAAACATTGACTCTTACTTTAAGGGAGGAGAATAAAGTTTTTAGGAAAAACATTTGGACCAACGAGAGATGAACAGACAGGTGAATGGAGAAGACTACATAACAGTGAACTACGTGGTATTTATAGGAAGCCAGATATAATAAGAACGGTTAAGTCTCGTAGACTGCGATAGGCAGGACATGTGGCACGAATGGGGAATGAAAGATGTGCTTCGAAGATTCTTGTAGGAAGACCAGAGGGAAAACGCCCAGTTGGTAGACCAAGAATGAGGTGGGAGGGTAACATTAACTATGATTTGAGGGAAGTAGATTATACATGGGATGATAGGAAAACATTCGCTCAGGAAAGGGGTGTATGGATAGCTTATGTCCGTGCGGCCGTGAACCTACGGGTTCGACAGTGCCAATGAGTGAGTGAGTGAGTTAGTTATTTATCTCATTCCTATTTGTAATTATTGTTCCTAGGTGTTTTAATTATGTCACTTCTTTAAAAAATACATCATTTGTCAATAACTGTCCATTACCATTAAGTAAAGTAAAGTGATCCCACGACAGGCCCTTGGGGTAGTGGGAGGTTAAGACTCCCACTTTTTCTAGACAATCGGCACTTGATGTCAGTCGGGTTGTGCACCCTGCGCGACGGCCGCCTTTACCCCCAGAACAAGCGTCCGGTACTCATTTCCGTTAGAGGCTGAGTCGACTCCAGGACCATAGTGCCACCAGAGGGTTTGGATCAGTTTAAAAATCCTGACCCCACGGGGCTCGAATCCTCGACCTTCCGGCTTGTAGCGCAGTTACTTTTCCATTATATAATGATTTCTATGTATGAACATATATTTAATTTTATTCATGTTTATTTCCAGTCCTAATTTCTTATATTACTCAATGGAGTTTGTGTATTCGTCCTTAATATCTGCTCGCTATCGCCCAATAGTACTAAATCATCAGCATAAACTAACAGCTTATTAATACCATTGAGCTGTAGGCCTTCTTCATTCTCTAATGAAGTAGAATATTAATTAATCAGTTCATTAGTGAATTAAATGTAGACTGTATAATTGATTTTATGTATTTTTAATTATAGAAACAAGTTACTATGGCTGCACAAGATATAGATTTCAAGTTTGAGCCTATTGAAGGTCCTCTGGTGGATAAGTATAACAAAGCTAAAGTAAATAAACCTACGAGAGAACTCGTGAGAATCACACCTTCTAACTGCTGCATGTCGCCTGGATTCCCTGAAAAGATCGATACAATACGTAGTTTCACTGTACGTCCTGACGATGTTTGGGTTGTCACTTACCCAAAGTGTGGTGAGTAAATATTTTGGAAAAACTGCACTTAAACTAGCGTGAAGTATTTTCCAAGTCCTATAGAACAACAGTGCGCATGCGCCAGAGTTTATAGAGCCAGCGATAACCCACAATCGAACCACTTATCGATTATCTTCCTTGATTACTATCCATCGCTATGAAATTTAAATAACCAATATTTGCAATAACTTCCCAAATCTATGTTTAAAAAATATATTAATAACATTAAAATTACCAAACGTTTATTAAAAATGGATGTACACTTACTTATCACTCCCTAACGTTGATCCTACCAGCGATAACCCAAAATAGCTATAGAAAAATCATAGACTAAGTAATATACTCTGTGGAGAAAATAGCATTTAGCATCACAATATTGTCTAACAGTGTCATAATATTGTGATTTGCATATTTAAATAAATACTTCAAAATTGTCTAATAATGTTATAAAAATTGTTTGAAAAAGTTTAAAATATTAAATAATGTTAGTAAATACAGAAGAAGAGCTATAGTTTGCAACAATATAACTGAAAAATCAAGCGCTAGTAGAAGTGCAGTTGAGCCAATATTTTTTTTATTAAATCCTATGTATGAACGCTTTGGAAAACTTTGCAGCACCTGTTTCTTCTTCTTCTTCTTCATCATCATCCAGGGATTAAGCCTGTTGGCTCGTTTCGGTTTCATGAAAGCTAGAATTGTTAAAATTGTTCAGACCATCTTCTGTGTGGACATGCAACATTTCTCCTTCCATGTGTTATATAATTTAGCAATAATTTTGGAAATCTTTCTTCTGGCATTCTATCAACATGTTATTTCCAGGGGTTCCTGTATTTAATTATTCGATTTGTATGTTTGAAAATATTTAGTTCCTTTCTTATAACTTCATTTTTTTTCTTATCCAGCAGAGTATATCCAGATATATTTCTTAAAAATCTCATCTCAACTGCTTCCAATCTTTGTTCTTGTCTATTAGTTATCGTCCAACATTCTGATCCATACATAAATACAGGAATAGCCATTACTTTATAAAATTCCAATACCTCGTACAATTAATTTTTCTAAGTACTACAGAATCAAAATGCGCATGCGCGAACGCTTAAAGAAACTTCCGCCAGATGGCGGACATATCTATGAAAGCAGTATGACCAACCTTCGCAATAAATTCCCAAACATGTTTATAGTAGTAATATGCTCTTGTGTCCCTCAATGAGATTTAGACGTATTTTCCGCGGGAGAAATTCAACCATACTAATTTAGTAATACTTGTTTTCGTACAGTTCTTAATAAGTAACCCCGAGTCAGCGTTCCGCCTCATGGTGACATATATGAAATCAAGGTATTACTAGGATGGGAACGTTCGGTAAATGTTTGCACAGAGGTCTTTTTATTCACGCTTGTGGTTCTTTTACGAGCCTGAAATCTTTAGACTCGGGACTCACGGCTTAGAGGCCCTCCCGGAGGACTTGCCTTTGGATTTTTTCCATCCTTAAAAATCCATCGACCAGAAATAGAGATATATATATATATATATATATATATATATATATTATATATATATATACTAACTTGCCTTTCCATAACCTAACGAAATAAATTGCATAGGCCTACATAATAAACTATTAAGTAATCTGATCTACACTAACTTAACCCATTGGAACCTAACAAAATGAAATGAGTGAACATCCATTTTCTTAAAATATGTTTTGGAATTAATTGAGAATGTTGGTCATTCCGATCTCACTGAAATGTTCGGCATTCATCGGATGTTTTTAAGCGTTCGCGCATGCGCACTACGATTCTATAGAAGTTAAAAAAATCATTCAGAGATAAATGCAACAATTTTCGTACCTTAGGCACTAATGGAGAATGAAAGAGGGACATGGAAGCTCCATGTAGGTAAAACCAGAGAGAAAGCGCCCAGAGAGTAAGGCAGGCAAAAAATGAGATAGAGGAATACTATTAACCATAATTTGAGGGAAATAGATTAAATACGGGATGATCGAAAATAGAGATGTACTATGAGTGGGGGTTCGGGATGGCTCACTCGTAACATAACCTAATTTTTAAAATCTAAATCATTCATTCATTTGAACGATTCAGATTGAACTAAAAACAGCTGGAGGCAGGATTATTCAGATTACTTCTCATTTTTTATTATATTTATTTGTAAGTAATTGGTACTCTTTATTTCAGTACCATATTAAGGAGTAGTCTAAACTTCTTTGAACTGAATAACATATAATTATGCAATAAATTATATTTCAGGAACAACTTGGACTCAAGAAATGGTTTGGTTATTACTCAACGATATTGATTTTGAAACCGCAAAAAGTGTTTCGTTAATGAAGAGATCACCATTTTTTGAGTAAGTAATTTGCAACTTATAAAGGAAATGTCAAACACTGCATGCCGAACCTACCTTCATATTTTTGCCAAAGAAGCGTTATATCCAAAAAAGATATGCCAGTTTTTACTGCAAGGTACAGAAATGGAAGCCGCAATCCAGCAAGGGCAACCCAGTGTGCGAAGCAGATTGATGTCTCTGCTTAAATAGAGCGTATTGGAGTGAGACATGGCACGGCGCGGACGGCAGGTTGTCAGAGTTATCCAATTCACCAGGTCAGAAATTGTATTACTTCACTGTAGTTTAAATTAAAGATATAGTGCTGGATTTTAGTACCTTACAGTTAAAAGTGGCATATATATATTTTTTTCTTTTTTGGAGACGGCCTTGTTATATTTGAAACGCTTATTTGAGAGAAATTTATAGGTTTCGGCATTCAATGATTGACAGCTGGTTTGTTAGACTAAGAGACGTACCCCTAACAAAAAAGTTAGTGATGATTGAATTGGGTAAACTGATCGAATATATAGTTCTTTTTTTTATGTTTATGGAATATATATTTACTTTGTTAAATTGGAAAAAACTAAGTTTCTAATGCCACATACAAAAAGGAATTAGATTCCATTATTATCTTAATTTCCGCCTTCTCAACTTAAAAATATCGAACTGCAGTTAAAATAAATCACCGTAAATAACCGTAAGTTAGGCCCTATTATCTATTTGAATATTGTTGTATATGATCTCGTAACAGGCTATCAAATAGCCTACGCATTTTAATTGTTCATAGAACTCATCCCTGATCTCGTCATCTTTATCTTGTGGGGGAGCATGTACATTTACGATTAAAAAATCATGTCGTTTATACTTTAGAATTATGTATGATATCCTATCACTGAAACAAATATCTCGGAAAGCGGACAGGTTCCTCCTTCGAACTAAAAACCCGTTCCAAATTCAGGTCTTTCGGAACCCCCGTAGTATATTGTAAAGCTTCCTGATTCCTGACTACCTTCTCCTGCCATTTAACTTCCTATAAAACGACTATATCCGAGGGTGATTTATCTAATTCCCGCGTTAATACCTCTAGTGCCCCGCTATTGTATATAATCCTAACATTCCATGTTCCTAGGAACATGTCCCTGTGTTTGAGCTTTTGGCATGGGTTCCCTGTAGTAGTCCTCGTCCGGAGAACCGAATGGGGGACTATTTCACCCCCGAAAAATGTACCCCAGTGGAACCCATGTACGCATTTCTTGACGGTTGTATTTTTACGGTGAAAGATCACTCTTTCGACCAAGGCCCAACATTGGGTTATGCCATTGTAGATGTAGATTATCTCAGAATAAATTTCATTTTATAATTATTTTATAATCCTCTATATTTGATTAATGTTAGTAGTCATTCTTATTATTGCTAAAATATTCTTTCAAGTTATATTGAGTGATAAATAACAAAATGTATTATTTTACAGAATTGGTTTCTTAGGCTCAAAAGAACACCATCCTAACCAATTGGACACAATCAAGTTATTAGAAAATATGAAATCTCCGCGTTGCATTAAGAGCCATTTACCAGCAGAGCTACTACCCAAACAACTGTGGACTGTTAAACCCAAAGTAAGTCTACATTCATAAACTGAATTTTATTATTAAATTTATTTTTGTCTTTTTATTTTCCTTACAAGGGAACTGTGAACAATTGAATGCCGAAACCTAGCTTGAAATTTCTCCCAGACAAGCGTTGTTATATACCAAAGCAGTGTCAAAAATAAAACATTATTTTTAACAGCAAGACACTTAAAATTCTGCGCCAAATCTTTCATTTAAACTGAAGAGAAGTAATACAACTCCTGAATCGGTGGATTGGATAACCCTCACAAACTGCAGTACCCGCGTCCCACCACACTCCACTCGACTCTACTCAACAACAGAACTCAGGATCAGTGAGAGTTTTCAATCAGATATACGAAACAAACTAACAAAGTAGCAAAGAATTCGGGATCAATGAACGATGTAATTTGGAGGAATACGTTTCTCATCATCATCCGATATCATGACAACTGCCGCTCTTCCGAAAACCAAACGCCATTATTCTCTGTCCATCCATTAGAACAGAAATTAAAGTACGAATTTATGGATCTGTAGTGCGGTTTGTCCTCTCTTATCTTAAGAAACAATGTCCGAAACAACCAAAACAAAACAAATGTTGGAAATACAAAATATGATGATACTTACAGGGGACTTTTCAACCGTTGCAAACCAAAACCTACCTTGAAATTTCTTCCAGAGAAGCGTTGTGATGTACCATGACCGTGTCAAAAAACTGCCTTTTAACTGCAAAGCACAGAAATCGAAGCCATAACCCAGGAATGTCAATACACTGTACGAAGCAGATGGACTCGCTTCTTGCTTAAGACTGGAGTGGAGTGAGGTGGAACGAGGCACACTCATGAACTGTTCCAAGTCTTGGTGTAAAAGCTGATGCAACTCCTGGGCGACTAAACCAAACTCTTGCTAGAGAGTCAGTATTTCGGGCGAGTTATTTTGGTGGTCTTTTTGTATTTATAATTACTGTTTTATTATTACTAGTTTGTACTTTTAGAAGTGTAAGATGTTTTACTTTTTACCTATTGGACAGCAGGTAGTGAGGAATATCCAATCTACCAATTTTGGAGTTGTAACCTGATTAAATGCTAGAGAGCGCCTTTAGGCTTCAACTTTGCAACGTAAAATAGTCATTATTACTATTATTATTATTATTATTGTTATTATTATTATTATTATTATTATTATTATTATTATTATTGGAGCGGAAATTTGGAAATTCAACAAAAACTTAGGCCTATAACAAAAATGTATGTCGATAGAAATGGATTTCATAAGGACAGCAGCAAGATGTTCAAAATTAGAAAAAAAAGAGAAGAAAAAAAAAAGAAATACTGTCATACGAGAAAAAATTAAATTAGATATTCAATAGTAGATTATAGATTAAAAGCAATGCCTATAGTTTAAATGGGATATTTGGAGCTTGGTTTTAATGTAGTTTTAATAGCAGACATATTTTTGGATACGTTCTTGGTATATCACAACGCTTGTGTGGAATACATTTCGGTATGCAATGGTTAACAGTTTCCTTGCTATTAAAATAATAAAGAAAATAAGATAAAATAGAAACAGAAATTAATTAATTCGGGAAAATCTGAAGTTCAACCAATTACTTAAGTGATATCAAGGATATAGTAGGAATGGAATAACCGTGTCTCAAGAATGAGTGATGATGATGACAGACTATCAGAAGTCAAGATAATTTTCCAACTGGCAGGAGATCCCCAGGAAGACCACGACAAAGATGGAAAAACTCGCTTCCCAACAGGCTGTAAGCTTAGGGTATAGGGAAGAAAAGGAAAAAATAAGAAAATTATTAATTATCCGTCAACAAATTACTGTGGAAGTGTGAATTAAAAGGGCTCTATCTCCATCTTCAGAAACCATCGACATGAACAATTTCCAAATTCTGGTTTTTTGGTTTTCCCCTTCATTCAGATTTACCATTTTAACCATATTGTGGTTCTATCTTATTATACATCTGTTGTAAAATTTTTAATTTTAACTTATGCATCTGTACTTCATAGATTTTTTACTGTTTTTCTTCCCTATTTCAATTATACTTGGCAAAACTCTTGGTTGGAACCTATTTCCGAAATTTATTAAATAAAATAGCTTATATAAAGTTATGGAATATACACATGAAAGGTCCGTCTCCTCAACTCAATTAATTATGTAACTGTAGCGCATTCGGGACTTGTCCCATCATCGACAGGATTCAAAACTGGTGTTTCACTGAAGATCTGGTAGAGGCGGTTACATATATTGGATTCGTTTTCGCTTGTTGTGAGCTGCTTTCATGATTCTCTTCGAGTATGTTTATCTACGTTGGATTATTTTCTCTGTGTATTACTTTTAGGGTGTTTTCAATATTTAACATGCGATGTCCTTCATGGATAACCTGTTTTGCATAGCCTGATTTTCCTTCTGCGTGAATAAAGTCTCGAAAATGTTCTTTAAATCTGATGTTAAAACTTCTGTTTGTTATTACTATATAAAATTTGTTGCAGTCTTTACATGTCAATTTATATACTCATTTGCTGTTGACATTTTTTTTTCCAGGTGAATATTCCATAATTTTATATTTTAATTTTGAATAATACATCAACGGAACACATCATGAATCTTATAAAAGTTGATTATATAAATATAGTTTATATGTTAGTGAAGGGCAATTTTCATATAATATGACAAGTAACGGAATAATTATTTAAAGAGCATGAGATTTAAGTACGTGATTGACTGGAAATAAGTATTTTGCTGCTGGGCAATAATGTTTATATTATCTGATTCCAGGGACTTACGACTGAATATTGACATCATCCTTGTATCATATCAAAAAATAATTTTGAACCTTGAAACCAAGTGACAGCTATTAAAATTTATAAACATCAATCACATACATGTCACGCACTATAGGACCCAAATTATGCAGTCAATTATTTAGATCCAATCCAGAGCTAAGCAAGCTAAACACAGATTTAGGAAAGCAATTAAGCCAATTATTTAAATATTTTAAAGTGACTATTTAACTCATGCCCAAAATGGGAGGCAATGACCAATCACGTTTTAATGAATTTTGTCTTACATCTAATGACAGTCGTGTGTCATCCTCGCTCTTTATCGAATTCTCTTTATCAGCTCCTGCTTTTGTGATAAGAAAGCTCCTCCTTTCTAATATTCTGAACAGGTCAGAGCATTATTTTACAGTGACTGACTCTGCAACAAATACATTGAATATAACAAATAATGAACAGATTCCTTCGAACTATATATTTGATAATTGTGTTTTTAAACAATGATTTTACTGAGTTATTTACTAAAAAATTAATTAACAACCTATAATGTAGGATATAATATACAGTTTGACGTGTTTAATTTTTTCCTCCACTAGAATGCATTCTTACAATATTGCGATCTTATTAGCTATAAATAATATGAACAAGTTGCAATGAATAATTAAATGAAACATAATCACACATTTCTGATTTGTTTTCAAACATCGCCATTTACATTAAATATTTAAATACCGAATTTTGAAATAACATATTTAAATAATGGTTTTTTAGTAAACAGCTTAATTTTATTCGTTACAAAGTCATAACAAATGCCACTCTTGATTTCCAAATTCTCTACATAAATTCACGAGTTACGACTCGTGACATTACTTATAATAAATAAGCAGTAATCTATTTTTCTACATCATTATTTTCTAATGTCTTAAATTAGCATACCTTCTTCTGTTTGATATGAGTCATGTCTAGATTGTTTTATTTTATTCTGTTTTGCATTCATTTTTGTTTGTCAGAGTGCATTTTAAATTTTAAAACTTTTTCCTAAATTTGTTTTGGTTTATATTATTCCCTAATGTCTTTAATTACTTCTCTCAAATTGGTATTAAACTATTCTAATACTGGTTTGTTAACTTTATTCCCTTCTGTATTAATTTTTGTCAACTTATGTTATATATTGAAAAACTCCCTAAATTTGTATTTCTGTTTTACCTTTATCTTTAACTAAAACTTTGTAACATATATTTTATTTATGTATTCTGTAACTTAATTGCACCCTAACATGAGTGCTTCTTCATTCGGGTATCAATAATGTGCACAAAAAATAAAATAAAATAAAATAAAAAATATATATCATGTTTCAGATAATCTACGTGGCAAGAGAAGCAAAGGATGCTCTGGTTTCTTCATATCACCACCACAGATTGTTTTTTTCCTTCGTCGAGTCATGCGATGAGTTCGCGGAATATTTTATGGCAGGAATAGGTAAATATAATACTTCTACATTATTACAAACAACTGCCCAACTCAATTTACAATCATTATTTGTCAGGATTTGTATGTATTGAAATATAAGTTTCAATACAGATACTATAGGCTATATTATTCAAATGTTTGTGTGCGAAACCAAGATAAAAGGCAAAAGTGTAACTTCGTATTATACTAATCAATGTTTGTATGTGAAAACAAGATAAAAGACAATAAGAAGGCTTAACTTCTCATTATATCATTCAATGTTTGTATGTGAAATCAAAACAAAAGACCAACTTGTCATTAGACTATGTTGCAATTATATATTTCATTACATAAAAATCCTGACTATATTTATCAATATGCTTCAGATCCATAATAAACATTTATTAGTAATACTATTTATTTCATTCTATGTCGAATTTTTATGTATACATTATTAAAATAAGTGTGGAAAATTATGTCATAAAATAGCAATAAATTGTATTAGTATTGATTACACTGAGCTACAAAAAATAAACTTTTTTTTTGTCTCAGAGAGAAAAATATGTGATTCTGATAGTATTTTTGTCCTGAATTAAAATATGATACCGGTTTTTCTCCATCACGCAAGGTTTCCAAGAGACAGGCATCTTTAATTTTAAACACTTTAATATTTTATACGTTCGTAACTACACAATATTCGAACATTCGGACTCACCTAGAAAGTAAGAAATTACGATTTTCTGCTATATTTCGCCTGTGGAGAATTCCTCTTGATGGTCCAACAATAATCGGCCAGCATAGGCCTATTAGGATTCCATTTGCCTTGATATCTCTTTTCCATAGATGAAATCTCCTGATGGAAGTGTTCCCCGTGCTCATCGCTCACTGCGCCAAGATTTTTCGGTAAGAAATCTAGGTTTATTAAAAAAGTAATTATTTAAAACCAGAAATTGAAATAAAAAAAACTGTGGGTGATGGACAAATTCCGAATACATATTTGAAAACACGATAAAAAACTATTTGTACTTATGAGACAAAAATCATGTTGACCAGTGTTATATGTCATAGTTCTCAAACCCTAACATTACGCAACTTTCGCCAACATGAAAACTAACATTTAGTGGATAGTGGCTCATTTAATTGTAAGAAATATTAATAATAGTGTATATATATATATATATATATATATATATATATATATATATAACACCTTTTACTATTACGAAGCAGTAATTTCAGGCCCGTCACCTTTATATAGGCATTGCTTACGCTTAGAATCCGCTGCTCAACTACCTTCTGCTGAGGAGGGATTGATTCCGAAAGGCCTACAATAAATTAATTATTTTAACAATTTGAGGAGACTGTAAAATAAGGTGCTATTTTATAATTTTATATTATAGTTTTTATATTCTCCATGGAACATTCTATGTATGCCTTCTCAGTGCACTTCGCTCTCCCCTCGTGCACAAGTATTTAAATTAAATTAATATATTAAAATTGTATTATCCTAACAGTTTGTGAGTAATTCTTTGTATACTGTTAAAAGTGATTAATTAATTTATGATCATATAACAAATAATTTATATTCTTCTTCTTTTGATTTAAACTAAATAATTTTTTTTTCTAGAAACATACTATATATAACTTATATACCAATATAAACCCGGACCGGCCTCACGGGGTGTCATCCGTCAGGCAGCGCTCTCTCCTCGTCCGCATTTCACTCTGCCAGCCGCTCGTCCTTGAACTAGTCAGTTTACTATCGTTCGACAAGATGAGACGTCAGCTGACATTAGAGCAGCGCATTTATGTGTGTAAATGTTATTATAAATACGAATCAACTCGTCGCGTTCGCGAGGAATTTATTCGGAACTTCCCTGGACAATTACCTCCTTCCAGATCGACAATCCACGATCTTGTGACTAAATTTGAGACCACTGGTTCAGTACAAAATAAGAAACACACGCGAAGGCGTACGGTTCTCACCGAAGAAAAATTAGACGAAATTGGCGAAAATTTGGAACGTTCACCACAAAAATCATTACCGAAAGTTGGGATTTCAGTATCTTCTGCACATACAGCAACAAAATTGTTAAAACTCAAACCTTACAAGTGTACACGTGTTCATTGTCTAAAATAAGGTGATCCCATAGCACGTGTGCGTTATTGTGAGTGGTTTTTTTTTTCATCAGTGACTGAAGGGTTAATCGACCCTCAGCTTTTGTTCTTTACAGACGAATCATGGTTCCACCTAAATGGTCGTGTGAACACTCACAATACTCGCTATTGGTGTTCTGAAAATCCAAATCGAATACAGGAAACGCCTCTTCATGATCAGAAAATTGGAGTTTGGTGTGCGATTAGCGTAAAGCGCATAATCGGTTCGATTTTCTACGAGAAGACTGTAACTGCAGAGAGGTATCGACATGACATTTTGACCCCATTTTTTCTTGAACTGACTGAAGAAGAGAAATCATATGGGTGGTTTCAACAAGATTCTGCTACTGCTCATACAGCAGAGGAGTCCATGAATAAAATTAGGGAAGTGTTTGAAAATAGAGTGATTAGTGCTGGTGTATGGCCCCCTCGCTCCCCAGATCTAACAGTGTGTGATTTTTATTTGTGGGGTTGCCTGAAAGACAAAGTGTACAAAAAAATCCGCACACATTGGAAGAACTGAAGAACAACATAAGAAATGAAATCAGAAACTTGACAGTGCCCGAACTACAGCGTGTCAATCTAAATGTGTTTACTCGGTATAATGCCTGTTTAGCTGCGGGAGGACAACATTTCCAGCATTTTCTATAAGATAAGAAACAGTTCAAGGACGGGTGGCAGGCAGGGTGAATTGCGGGAGGAAGAGACAGCACTGCGTGCCGGGTGAAACTCCGTGAGGCCGGTCCGGTTTTATATTGGAAGCCCGTTATATATATTACTAATATAATTGTAAGTAATTAATGCATTATTATGCCTGTATTCCATATCACTCACCTATTGTAATATCTCGGATTAATTAAACTAATTAACAATAATAATCTGATACTTTCAGTTGGATGTGGATACATGTGGGATCACGTTTTGGGATTTTGGAAAATACGAGATGAACCAAATGTATTATTCAATACTTTTGAAGAAATGAAAAAGGTAAATTTTTATAACATAAATATAATATGACATCATTTGTGTATCTATATCTAACATGCTTTAATACTGTAACTAAATTAGAAAATCGCTATTTTCTCAGAAACTACCAAATTAAATTCAGTGAATTTTTATATCCTAGCACTACGTTAGTGAACCTATAGTATGACATCATTTGTGTATCTATATCTCCTCAGATAAACATGATTTAATACTACAGTTAAATTAGAAAAGCGCTATTTTCTCTGTAACTACCAAATGAAATTCAGTGAATTTTTGTATTCTAGCACTGCATTAGAGCCCCTACGGTATGACATAATTTATGTATCTACATCTCAAATAAACATGCTTTATTGGGGTAACTAAATTAAAAATACTATTTTCTCGGAAACTAGCAATTGGATTTCAGTGAATATTTATTTCCCAGCTCTATGTTAGCGCCCTAAAGTATCTATATCTGCTCAAATAAACACGATTTAATTGTGGGAAATACCGAATGAATTTTGCTCAGGAGTTCTGATTTAGTCTTGAGATTCTTTCAAAAGCTGCAAAATTCAGACTCGGGACCCACGGCTTAAAGTCCCCTGAGGAATAGTTGGATTTTCAATTGTAAAAATGTATGCATTGACTCTGGCCGGACTAGAACCCGTGATCCTCGGGATCAGATGCAAAAAACTTAACGCTAGGGCACCGAGGCCGATTCAACTCAACGTCTTCTTCCTCTTCTTCTTCTTCTTAACTTCACAGGCTAGGCAAATTGCCTGTTCAACCTCACAGTTGTTCTGTTCATCTTTTCACTGGCATTCCTATATTCCTTGAACCTCTTAGCTTGTAGTTAAATACTGCTTTTGGTAATCTTGTTACATTCATTCTTTCTACGTGTCTAAACCATTTATCTCTATATTCCTTGATTGTATCATTCAGTGGATATATATTTAACTTTGTTCTTATATCTTCATTCTTTATCCGATCCAATCTTGTGCAGCCTTTTATTCTTCTAAGGAAGTTCACTTCTGCGCTTTGTATTCTACTTTGTAATTTTTTTGTCATTATCTAAGTTTCATTCCCATAAAGTGACGCAGGAACTGCCAATTTTTATAAAACTTCAATCTAGTATCTTTTATTGTTTTGTTCTTTAATGTGTTATGTATATTTTAATTTTTAAAGTTATACTTTCTTCTTTCAGGATCTTCCCGGAGTTGTAAAGCGCACAGCAGATTTTCTGGGACGCAGTCTGACTTCCGAACAACTGGAGAATCTCTGTGAACACCTCAGTTTCAAGTCAATGAAAGACAATAAGGCAGTGTCTCATGAGGACGAAATGCATCACCGTGAAGAAAAACAAGCTGTTCAATTGAAGGGAAAAGTATATCCCTTCATGAGGAAAGGTGAAGTTGGATCATGGAAAAGTGATCTATCTCCAGAAGTTGCAGAGAAAGTCGACAACTGGACAAAAGAAAAACTCACTGGAACTGACTATCCGATAACTTTTTGAATGAAACTTAATTCTACACCAATTCAGTATTAGAAACAACACAAATGGTTGCGGGTACATCAGTAAACGTCATTTATAAATAAAATTAAAATTAAATGAATAGAATTTGAACAACAGAAAACATCTCAGATTTAATTTATTCTACAATCCTTATCCTAAACCAAAATAATTCTTCTCCTTCTTCTTTATGCTATGACTCGTACAGCACAAGTCCATCTTGGGTACCCCTTTTGGGGTTTCTTGTCTACTCAGATTTAGTTACGCTTATTCCCCTACAGATACAAAGAATGAGTCAGCTTGTCACTTCAGAGGACATCTGTAGGCAACAAGGTATTACTGGAATACAGAAAAATCGATTAAATTTTGCTGTATATCAGGTTAAGGCAGGAAGCCTTGGCGCAGAGCTACGGGACTTGCGCTGGTTCGAGTCTCCAAGGGGGAATTTTTCTCATGGTATTTCGGCCAGTATGGGATCGGTGCCAACCCAGCATCGTGAGGCATTTCGGTAGGTACAATAAGTAGCGGCTCCAGGTTGAGAAAACCAGCTATAACGGCTGGGGGACTCGACATGCTGACCACATGTCAACGCTACACTGGCTGATCATCTACCTCTGTGATTGACACATGTGGACGTGAGGCCAGTAGCCTGATGATAGGCTAAGGGCCTTCTAGGCCTTTTGCGCCAGGAGAAGTATATCAGGTTGATACTACTATGCTAATTTAAGAATGCAGATAGGTGCATTCCTTGTACATGTTGTCTCCAATTGCTTTGACAATTCTAAATTTCTTCAACTATAAATAGAACTTTTAACACACACACACACATATATATATATATATATATATATATTGTTTCACTGTTGTGGTCTCGGGTTAGCGTCACTAGCTCTTATACAGCGGGCCCAGGATCGATCCCCGGACGGGAAAAGTTTTTTCGGGGCTTTTCCTCACCTGTAAGAAAATGTGAGGGAACTTTAAGTCCCAAACGGTCCCCAAACATTAGCTGCCAATTATAATCATAATGATCATATTTAGCTTTATTTATTTTACCTGTCAGAGTTAAGGCCTTAAGGCCTTGTTTGCCATGTTTATTATGAATGTGCATGTGAATGATGCGTTTCGTCTTAATGTTTTATTGTCTCGGAGAAGGTCCTGACATTAAGGTGATCGCTCATTCAGAGAGGCCTTCCATTTCCTTGTTTGCTAAAAAAAAAGTATGTGTATGATCCATAGTTAAAATCCCTCTCCCGACAGGCCGTGTCACTGTAATGGTCCAGGTAGCGCGTGGCACGTAAAAGTACTGCATTAATCAAATGGAATATATATATATATATATATATATACATACCGGTATATAACATGAAAAGAAAAATAAATGTCTGAGTCGGGATTTGAACGAAATCTCTAACTTTATACGTTAGCGCTCTAACTAACTCAGCAACTCAGGAATCCTAACAGAAACACTTATTTTTCTTAGGCTATATATATATATATATATATATATATAAATATGAAACGAAAAATGAATGCTTGAGTCAGGATTTGAACCCGAACCTCTAAACTCTGTACGTTTAGCGCTCTAACGATCTGAGCTACCCAAGTATTCCAATTCAAACACATTTTTCTTATATATATATATATATATATATATATATATATATAGTATTCTCAATTCACACAAGAGGTAGCGGAAATTCGTTCCGACCGACATCTAGTGACTAACATAACAGTTAAGGATTTTTTTAAAGAGAATATCTACTTTATAGCAGTAACGCACACACACACACACACACACACACACACACGCATATAAGCCTATATATATATATATATATATATATATAGTGAGGTTTTTGCCTAGTAAGTTGGAACAATCGGGAATTGAAACAAAATAATACAAATATTTTCCTTTGGAATTTTCCGGAAATGAGTTAGTAAACGAAGAAAAGCATTGAATAAAAAAAAGTTGAAAGAGTAGTCTGACAAGAGAATTGCAAACCATTGCATGTCGAAACCTACTTTGAAATTTCTCGCAGAGAAGCGTTATGATGTACCAAGGGAACATGATGTACCATAAAATTATCTGCCGCTTTTAACTGCAAGGCTCTAAAAGCGCCAAACCCTTAATTTACTCTACAGTGAAGTACGAATAAAACAACTTCTGACTTGGTGAATTGGAAACCCTTGCAGGTTGCCCCCGCGCCGTATTCCGCCATACTCATCACATTATTCAAGTAGGGACATGTCATCTGCTTCGCACAGTGGGTTGTCTATAGATGGATTCTGGCTATTTCTATACCTCGCTGTTAAAAGAGGCAGATAATTTTTTTGGACACGGCCTTGGTACACAACACTTCTCTGAAGAAATTTCAAGGTAGGTTTCAGCGTTCAATGGTAGAGAGTTCTTTTGTGGGTCATAAATTGCTTTTGCATTCAGTCAAATAATCATCCATTTTTAATTGCAGGTTGAAATGGATTATTTGAAGAAATGAATTCAAAATTATATCTAACACTTTATGTCTTATCATTTGTCTATTTGAGTTGTGACGTTCATATTTGTTTAAATAAAAAATGCTATCTTATATCGTAGGCTATTATTCAATGTTACTACACATGATTTTTCTTTCTATATGAAGTGCATTTGCTTATATAACACAGATAAGCATTATTCGGTGATGACAAATTGGTAATTAAAATTTTCCCATTAACTCACGCCAAGCCATTGTACTTTTAGAAGAGTGAGATAAATACAGGAGAGTTTTGTAAATGGGCTATAAAATATTCAGTAAGTGATCATTAAGAATTGAATCTGCATGTTGTATGAAGCACTAAACATACCGTAGGATACACTTTCATCAAAACATCGAAAGGACACATCTCCTATCAAGGTACCAATAACAGTTCAATTGAAGCATTTACATTTATTGTATTGACGTAGACTTTCACGACCGGAGTTGCTATGATGATCTTGAAGAAGATTTTCGGCTGTAGGCTGTGGTCATGAGGCTTGTAGTTCCCCGACGTTTCGCTAGAGACTGCGTCTGTCTCAAGACAACCCGTGAGGATGCCAGACGCATTTTATTTACATTTATTATTAGCAAAATTTGTCGGTCGCGGTGAACTAGTAGTTATGTTCCTTGCATCTGGTCCCGAGGGTCGTGGGTTCAAACCCGGCGGGGTAGACGATGTTTTTAGGATGGAAAAATCCAGGGAGCAAGTCCTCGGGGAGAGATTTTAAGCCGTGGGTACAGAGTCTGAAGATTTTCAAGCTTATAAAATTACCTTAAGTCTATATATAGAAGACAAAATTTACGGACCTTCTTCATTATAGTAATACCTTGTTGCCTACCAGATGTCTCATTGGGTCGGTATATTGACCGCATACCATTCATGACATCTTTAGGGAAATAATTGTAAATTAAATTGACTAGGTCTAGTAACTCCTAACAAAAGGATAGGGTAAAGCCCAACATTGGGCTATTACACTATTGTAGATAGATTACCAAGTTTCCCGTACAGTTTTTAGTTGCTAAATGTGCACCAAATGCCTGCATTAAATTGGAAACCCCTCCGCAGTACAGTTGATAGTGATTCGTTCATCGGATGCGGACTTTAAGCTTGGAAGCCCGCTTGGTGTTTTTTGACAGGAGTAGGTTACATACCGGCACCGGTTTCACCTTCTCTCTTCTCTTCATCAGCACCCCTCATGCAACACACTTCGCACTACACAAAACACGTAACATTCACTCATCCTACATTCTCTCCGTTCACAAAAAATGAACTCACCATATCTACACAAAGTAGTCTGCTGTAGTGATGCGTAAATTGAAAATATATCACATTAACGTCATCTGTTTATCCAGTATTGACCCCGAAGTACGAAAAAGTGCTTTCGTGGCATTAGAAAACACACATACACACATTTTTTTCTTCATTTCTTTCGTCCATTGCCACAAGGTTGTCTTTTATGACATTTCTTACATTATATCCTGGAATTGTTGTAATTGTAATCCATTACTTAAGTTGGGCCACATGGAAGACAGAGTTACGTTACCCCGATGATACGATGGGTAATTATTATAATTAAGGACCACAGAAGTCCCTAATCTAAACTTAACCTAAATTCCAGACCATGGCCAACTATAGGAATAATTTCCTTTAGGGAAATATTTCCATGGTTTGACCGGGAATCGAATCCGGGACCTCATGAACTGTAGTCAAAAACGTTCACCACTTGCCCATGAGGCTGATTATTATTATTATTATTATTATTATTATTATTATTATTATTATGGTCTATTATGGGACCAGATCGTCTAGGGGTCACGCTCCTAGTCTCTGATCAGTGTTAACCTGGTCGGTTTCTATTTTTCACAATGGAAAAATCCAAGAGACACGTCCTCCGGGCGGACTTCAGCCCTATGGCCCAAGTCATAAAAGAACCTCAAACCTAAATTAGAGCATATGAAACATTTTTAATCGGCTTCTCCCATCAAAGTAATATCTTAATTACTTACTAAGTATCTCTTTGAGTCAATGAGCTGATATATGTAGGGAATTAAGTGTAACTAAATTAGGTTGGTTAAGTAATTCCCGCAAGAGAGCACTTTTGCACCATATGGAATAATATATTGTTTATTATTATTATTATTATTATTATTATTATTATTATTATTATTATTATTATTAGACGATTGTCCACCGCTGTGGTCTCGAGGTAGCGTGCTGAATTATCACGCAGCGGGCCTGGGTTCGATCCCCGGTCGGGGCAGTTTTTCTGGGTGAGTTTTTTTATAGGGGTTTTTCCTCACCTGTAAGACAAAAGTCAGGAAAACTTTAAGGCCCAAACGGTCCCCGAAATCATATGGCTATCATCGTCATCATCATCCTTATCATTATCATCATCATCATCCTTCATCGGCGTGGAAAGCAACGGGAAGCTACCACACCTACAATTCCCTAGTAAAGCAGCAAGCGTAGCATGAAAATGCTATGATTGCAATGAAGGGCATGCCTACGGGCAGAATTACTATGGATGGATTAGACGATTATTATATATTATTTATTATTATAATTATTAGACGATTATTATTTATTATTATTATTATTATTATTATTATTATTATTATTATTATTATTATTATTATTATTATTATGTATGCGTGTTTCAATGATATTTCACTTTTCGTGCTTCCGGCTCCACACCAGGCGGATAAATGACGTTAAAGTGGCCAAATTTAAATTCTCGTACCACTTCGCCAGACCATTTTACATATGTGGTGTGTACTTGTTTTGTGCAGATAGAGTGCATGATGAGTGTATGATTAAGTAACTTATTTGTCCAACGGATCTGCGCTCCTTAAGCGCTGCAGTCGTTTTAGATAAGTTAAAGCCATTCCACGCACTTCCCTCCCACCACGTCAAACAGCAGCCACGATAATTTCCGAGTCGGGATGTTGCCTAATTTCCCACAAACAGTGTAATGGATCTTGAATATTGAATCATATAAGGTTAATTATTACTTATTCATATTCAAGTAGGTTTAATGATGTTAATTCACTTTTATTATTTCTATCACCACTCCGTGCTATAGTGTTCATATTGAGTTGACAACACTGGACTCCGAGTTCAAATAATCTGTACTCCAAGAAAGCTCATAATTGTGAGTAGTGGGAGGGGCGTAAGAAATAAGAGAGATAGGAATGCAGGAAGGAAAAGATTTATCGTGGCAGAAAAGGAATTAGTGTTCAGTTCGCATATCTTACAGATCCGTTGGTCAGACAAAGTGTTGTATAAGTGATGAAGTAGAGAAGGAATAAGATGTAAGTACATAGCCTCTCCGGTCTAAAAGCAGCAAGGATACATTTTGGCTTAAATCCGCATCAGAAATCGAATCAGTATCTACAGTAGGCCTACAACGTGCCTTCTCAATATACTGTGCATACTACTGAAGGGGTTGGAATTTAATGTAGGAAATTATCGTGAAATCAAAAGAATAAACATTTTACACAAAAAAAATTACAATTAAATTTTGCAATTCCGCTGGGTATCGAACCCAGATCTACTAGTGAGGAGAGACATGCTGTCGCATATATGTATATAAACAATACTATGATAAATATTTTTCTTTTTTTTTTTCAGAAATTTGTACACCAAAATGACTGACAAGGATATTGACTTCAAATTTGAAATGATTGTGGGTCCTCTGGTAGAAAAATTTTATAAAGCGAATGCAAATCGCCGTGAAGTTCTAATGAGAGTTACTCCATCAAATTGCTGCTTACCTTCTCACTTCCAGAAACATGTTGATGAAATACGTAATTTCTCTGTACGTCCTGATGACGTCTGGATTATCACCTATCCTAAGTGTGGTGAGTAACGTCTTACAAGGGACCATCCCCAACAGGGAGTGCTCGATTTTTTAAAAATAATCAATCGCATGTAGGCCTATAGCCTATAAGCTGAATGATATACGAGTATCTTATTATTCTGCAAAGACCGGAATAGGATCGCCATGTTTCGGAACTATGACCTGTGGCAACCAAGTCAATTTACAAGCAGGCCTACTTCATTTTCTTTCTATTGAGGTACGCTTGTTCACCGCCGTGGTCTGGAGGTAGCGCACTACCTTGTCACGCAGTGGGCCAGGGTTCGATTTCCCGGTCGGGACAAGCGTCCTGGCTGAGGTTTTTTTTCCGGAGTTTTTCCTCACATGTAAGACAGATGTCAGATGACTTTAAGACCCAAACGATCCCCGAACAACATCATTATCATCTTTCACCGGTATAGAAAGCAACGGGAAGCTACCATACCTATAATTCCCTAGTAAAGATGCAAACGATAGCATGAAAATGTTATGTTTGCAGTGAAAGATTTGCCCTAGTGCAGAACACTATCGAATAGAACAGTAAGTAAGATTGTAGTTTGGCGTTTTCATACCTTAAGTAAAAGTTTTAAATGAATTTCCGGTATCTCGCTCCACTTTTCATGTTTTGCGGACTGAACGCTCTAAATTTGGTCTTATGTTTTCTTGCTCGCAATATTAACGACATATATATATATATATATATATGTGTCCTATTCCGACCTTTGTAGACTAATAACAATAACAAATGAAGTAAATAATTGAGAAGTGGTATAATTATAATACTTCATAAAAACAACAAACAGAAATGAGGTGCGGAAAGAAATTAAACAGACTCAACTCTAGAAACGCATGCTATTATGCACTACAAGGACAAAAGAAGACTAAAATATATAAACCTGTTATTTTTCCATATATACTAAATGGATGCTGAATATGGATTCTTACTTCAAAAGAGGAGAAAAGATTACGAAATTTGAGACCAAAGTTCTTAGGAACAATAAAGAGACAAACAGACAGATGAAAGGAAAATATTATTTAAGTCTAACAGTGAGCTACATGATCTTTATAAAAAAATAAATGTTTAAGAACAGTTAGGTCCATTAGACTGCGATGAACAGGACATGTGGTACTGATGGTCAATGAAAGAGGACCATGGAAACTTGTTCTAGGAAAGCCAGAGGGAAACGTCCTATAGGTAAGCCAAGAATGATATGGTAGGCTAATATTAACTCTGATCTGAGGGAGGGTAATTATACAGGGGATGATTGGAAAACATTAGCTCAGGATTGGGATATTTGGAGAGCTTATATCTGTCCGCTCAATCATGATTCTCAGGATTCGATAAGAATTTTATCTTTAGGATTTGAATGCAAGTCAAACTTTTCCACTTCTTAACCAATGCTTTATATAAAGCATTGGTATAGTTGGTTAGCTGTTTGATTGTAGAAAAAAAGCATTCTAACCACGGTTGTAGTAAATTTTTAACATTGTTGAAATATTGTGACTTAATTTGTCTTAATAATTGATTTGATTAAGCAAATAAGTAACTATATAATCGAATATATAAAATAACTAACAATAAGCTCCATTCGTCTTTGATCCGAGACTTGTTCCTTGGGACTGCGAGCAATGTATAAAATACACCTTGAAGTGGGTTGCTAGCCCGTTTTCAATGCGGGTTTATTATTCGGGGTTTCACCGCTAGGCCGATTGCCTTCACTCAGCTCCAGAGCACAGCCTGCCCCGTTTTATTTTGGAGTTGTCTCTCATAGATGAGTTGACTTCCGGAACTAACGAACCCCATCCGCCCGTTGTGGATTATTCTTCACTCCCCCTCCCCTCTTATAGGCCAGCAGCTTACACTTCCTGACTCTATCGTCTGGATCATTGGGTACTGGGCCACTCCGCCATGACAAGAAGATCAAGATGAAGGCCATCCAAGAGATGGATAGACAGTGGATGCACATCCAATACGTCTTCCTCCGAGGAGTGATTTTGGAAATAAACGGGGTGAAAATCCTACAAATTATGAATAATAATAATAATAATAATAATAATAATAATAATAATAATAATAATAATAATAATAATAATAATAAAGAAGAAGAAGAAGAAGAAGAAGAAGAAGAAGAAGCTCCATTCCAAGTTTCAATTAAAAAGATTTTAGCAAAATCAATCTTAGTCCGAAAATAAATGTTTAATAAGATAAAAACTTAAAATATGTACATTTTGGCAGGTGCCGTCGCGACGAGGCGTTGTCCTCACTGTGTTAAAATATTACATTTAAAATATTATCTGGAGGCCTTTCGGAAGTTAACTTCCATCATCATCAGGATGAGCTTCTGCTACTAGTTGTTTACGACGATGTAGATTCCAAGTGTCAGTAGCAGCAAATGACTTGTTTTTCACGATCTCGTATAATGGGTTGTTTGACTGGGGTGCGTTCTCATTAAGAAGTGAGGTGTTGTTTAATTATTTTATAATTTCGAGAAATATATTTATCTTTGCTGGAATGTTTTCTCTGTGAATTATCGTGAGAGTATTTTCTTATGTTTAATATACGTCTTGCGAGCTAAGTTCCAGTTGTAATGTAAACAAACTTGCATAAGGTATTACTCAGCTGACTTCGTCTTTTGGGGGAAATGTTCCTAGAAACATGGAATGTAAAGATATTTTGAAAGGCCCATGAATGAAAAAGTAAGTCAAGACTGACGACGGCATAGGTTATTAGCTTTATAATATTATATTGTTTCTAACACTTCTTTGGAATTTCATCATTATCCTTTACTAATATAAATTAAATTAATTTTAAGATACTTATGTTTGTCAATTGTTCCACAGGAACAACATGGACTCAAGAATTGGTTTGGTTGATAATGAACAATCATGATTTTGAGACTGCAAGGAAAATCTCATTAATAAAAAGGTCACCTTTTTTTGAGTGAGTATAAAATAAATAATAGTTTTAAAAATCTAAAACAACACGCTTTATTAGAAAGCAAACTAAAAAATAAAAAATAAATAATAGTTTAAAAAACTAAAATAACATGCTTTATTAGAAAACCGAACTAAAAAATGAAAAATAATTTTAATTTCCTACACGCTTCGGATAAAATTAAAGTGGTCAACAAAAAAATCATCTCCAACACATCTAGAATAAAACTAGTTATCTACAAAAAATAATAATTTTACCATCAAAAGCGTGGGGTGCTCTATATCAGTTAATATACAGTATTTGATAATTAACAGATATTGCTAAAAGTAAAGTCTCTAAGAAGAAAACGTAAAAACCATGAAAAGCACCCCACGCTTTTGATGGAAAAATTATTATTTTTGGTAGATAAATCTAATTTTATTCTAGATGTGTTGGAGATGAATTTTTATTGACCACTTTAATTTTATCCCAAGCGTGTTGGAAATTAAAATTATTTTTCACTTTTAGTTCGGTTTTCTAATAAAGCGTGTTGTTTTAGTTTTTTGAAACTATTATTTATTTTTTAGTTTGGTTTTCTAATAAAGCGTATTGTTTTAATTTTTAAACTATTATTTACTTTTTTTAATTTTTAGTTTAATTGATTGTCATAAACCGGAATCCCACGAAAATTTAATTGCTTAATACTCTTCTAAAAAAATCCTCCGGGCCGGATTTGAACCAGCGACCTATGGATTACTGAAATTATATACCACTACAGTCCACCGCTCACCAACTGAGCTCTTACAACGATTGACTAAAAAGTCGATTAGTCCGCAACATATTACGGTATACCGGTTATTATTTTTTTGATTTTCTGATGATTCTGGCCAGGATTTTAGAAAGAAAATGAAATGATTATATTGTCATGGGTCCTTTACAAGTATACAAAGTTTCAAATCGATCTAATGTTTTTAAATGGGTGAAAATCGTGTTCAAAGATTCCGTTACATAGATACAGGTCCGTTACATAGACAGATACAGGTCAAGCTAATATAAAGCGTGTAAAAACTTGTAATTTCTTATTAGATGTCGTCTCAAGGCGATGTACTAATTGCATGTCCCTCACTGAAATCTATAGGGAAATTAGTGTTACATCCGCCGTTATGATCATATTTCCGAACATATCGATAATAATCTCTCTTGGCTCCGTCTCAGTGACAGATGCAAATTGCAATTTCTTTAACTTCTTTTCAAGCTTCTAAATTCCTACACTTGTAGTTACCTAGCGTCCAGATTTGAGAAGTTATCTCATTACCACAATATTAACTCTAAGTCACAAGATAATATTCTGCTAACAATCCTTTTCCACAGCACTTCTTCTTATTATGCTTCTTTCACAGTAGCTGCTGCCCGCTCCTGGAATTCCCTCTCTCAATATATCAGGGGTTGCCGCACACTTGACACTTTTAAGTTACGCTTACACAATTACTTCTTGTTAAATAATTAACTTTCGTCCAGATAAAAATTTATTCTATGTCTTTAATAATATTTTTTTGTCATTTTTCTATCTTGTATATTTTACACTTAGTTCGTTAAATCTAGAGCAAATCAAAATAAATTGTAAATAATAATTGTATTGTAGATATCTTCTTATATCTTGTAAGCCCATGTTTCCTCAACAGAGATTTAGGCGCTCTCCCCATACACGGAAGAATTTGAACCATACTAATTTATTTACACTTGTTTTCGTATAGATGTAATTTGAGTGGTCCGTGGTCAGCGTTCCGCCTCATACTGACATCTAGGAAACCAAGGTAGTACTAGGACAGAAAAATTCGGTAAATTTTGCTTAGAGGTCCTTTCATTCAGGCTTAAGGATCTTTTACGAGCCTGAAAATCTTCAGACTCGGGACCCACGGCTTAAAATCCCTCCCGGAGAACTCGCTCCTTGGATTTTTCCATCCTAAAAAATCCATCGACCCCTGCCGGGTTTGAACCCGCGACCCTCGGGACTAGAGGCAAGGAGGATAACCACTAGTCCACCGTAGATATAACATGTAATAATTTTGTTTATTGTAATTTATAAGTAGGAATAATTGTTACATTTTTTAATGATACACAAGGCCTTTAAGGCCGTAACTCTGCCAGGTAAAATATAGCTATTATTATTATTATTATTATTATTATTATTATTATTATTATTATTATTATTATTATTACTATTATTATTATTATTATTATTATTATTATTATTATTATTATTATTATTATTATCATCATCATTAATGTTAAGAGATCCCGGGCTATGTGGCCGTGATCCATTATTGGTGTTTATTCCATACGTTTCACCCTCAACTGCAGAGGGCATCTTCAGTGGTGAGTACTTCTGGTCGGAGGCTCGATTGTGAATTTCACATCCATATAATAAGAGTGGCAATGCAACCAGTCTTTTAGCAGTGTTTCTCGTCTGACTTTGTATTTTAATGTTCGCTGTATTGTACCACAGAAGTGAACCTATTCAATTTTATTTCCACGTCATGTGATTTACTGCATCCTAAAGAATATCCTAAATCATTAAATTGGTTTGTTTGTTCTATAGTTTTTTACATTTACGGAACAATTTTATAACAATTTGTTATAGGATGAATATAGTTTAATATTTTTAATGTAAGAAGTTGTAATGATGTATTTTCAGATCTGGTGTCATGAAAACAAAAGAACATTCAAATTATGTAGACACAAAGAAATTGCTGGAAGAAATGAAATCTCCACGCTGTATCAAAAGTCATCTTCCAGTAGAGTTATTACCTAAAGAACTATGGACGGTAAAGCCGAAGGTATTATTTTCCATCCATTAAGTTAACATTCGGATTTCCAAACATGTGAAGTCTGCATTTTTTTATTGTCCACCCCCAACAATCGACACAATTGTCAACCATAAACATGGTACAGTTTAATTAATTTTGTTTACCAATGCCACCAGGTTGTCTTGATGACATTTATGGTATTCTCTCCTGGCATGATAGAAATTGTAGTCCCACTTCTTAAGTTGGGGCTCCTGGAAGGCATAGTTCCTCTTGGGAGCATAGGTCTTTTGTGAAATCAAACTACCCGACTGTTTTTTTTTTTAATTCCTGACTTCGTTCCAACTTTTCCCTTGTTGTTCAAATTCTGTTATAACAATGCTGCGCAATGTAATTGTTGGTCTTCCTCTTTTTCTAGACATCCCTGCGGATTCTATTCCAATATTCTCTTGGCACACTGTCTAGTTCTCTTCTGAGGGTGGTTATGATAGATGATGAATGATAATGAAGTACAAGGAGAGTCCTTAAACGTAAACTTAACCAAAATACAGACTATGAGTAATCACAGGAATCGAACTCGGGACCCCATGAACTGTAACCAGAAGCTCTGACCACTGGCTAATGAGGCTGGTCAAGTTTGAAACACATTTAGACAAATATCTTATGTATAAGATACTTGTACCACTTTTATAAAAAGTGCTATTTTTTTTAATCTTGCTATTTGTCGCTTTTTATAATTGAAGGGCTTAGGGCAGTAAGATGATAAGCCACATTCTGTCAAAAATGTCATTTGTTATAATGATAGCAAATAAATGTACAGTAAAAGTTCCTTATTCGCGGGGATATATTCCGCAAAAATGCTGCGAATATGGAACAGTAATTTGTATGGGTATATAGGGGATACGTTCTAAGGTTCCAGAATAAAATAAAAATTATCAAAATAAAATCAATTAATGAGAGATTTTGAACAATTTATATTGATTATTATAGTCAGGCTTAGGCAAGGGCTTAAAGAAATCAGTAATTGTTTCCTGTTTTGCCGTTTAAAAAAGGTATTTCAATTCAGATTGATATTTAGCTGTGAATTCAGCGATATAATTTCGTATTTTGTCTTCGGATTCTTGATGAATCATTAACATTGAAACAGCGTGATACAAAAGCAAAGAACTCCCCAACGCGTAAATGGTCAAGCATTTCTCTTTTTTTTTTTACTTTAAGCGACAACACTACTTTTTCCGCTTCAAAACTAATTTTCTTTCCTTTTACTCGACATTATAAATTGGCAAAAAAAGCAGAAGAGATGCGTGTTATTCAATCAAAATTATTGTAACGAATGACAAGATGAAACAATAAAACATCGATCGTGGCGAGAGCGGCATTTATAACGGACATAGCGGCGCTTGAAATACGACGGCAGTGGCTTTTAACAACGAACTTTAGTCTTAGTGACAATAAGGTTTGTTTGATATTAATTTGCCCATTTTTTTTAATCTCTCTTTGTAAAAGTCCCCATGGCACGTGCTTGCAGTAAAAAAAGTTAAAATAAAAAGTTAGGCTTTAGGCCATCAAACCCGCATTTAGTTATCAAACTTAGCGGATCAATATCTACAATTTGAAGAAACTTATGGAGAAGAACAAGATATAAATGAAAAAAATAAGAAATTTCAACATATTTGTGGAACAATCAGACGAACACACAGAGGAACAAAGAAGAAAGGATACGCAGCTAAGATTTTACTCAACGATGGCACTATCAGTGGCGATGTATGAAGTGAGCCTGGGTCCTGAAGGAAAAATAAAAAGGTAAAGTTCAGGCAGCCGAAATGAGATTCCTACGGGCTGTGAAAGGTTGTATAAGAGAAGATCATATTACAAATGAAAATATTAGAGAGGAACTAAAAGTACAACCACTTCTTCAACAAGTAGAAGAGCATAAGAACAATTGGATAGAACATCTGAAAAGAATAACAGAGGATAGGATACCAAAGATGGCACTGATATATAATCCTGGAGGACGAAGATCGGTAGGAAGACCAAGAAAGCGCTGGGCTGAACTGATGTGAGATCGGAACAGGCAAATACCTAATCCGTGAAGTTTGATAATGATGATGATGATGAAGATGCTCGATATCAAGTCGTATTTAATAAACAGACGCTGGACCGTATAGTCAAGCAAACCTTGCAAAGGAATAAAACATAGCTTTTATTTATTTATCTTTGGGATAACTATTACTCAACAACGTTAACTTTCAATGCGGAAAAACTGTGAACTAAAAGAGTGTGGTAAGGGTGAGTAGGGGTTGGAGGTAGTAGACCCTTGTCTCAGGTTGCAGTGACAGTGTTTATTATCCGTCAGTCGTATATAGTCAGTTGTTAGTGACAATGTCAAGTGCGAAAGTTAGTCCCTATATTCACAGTATATACACATTTAAGTCTGCCAGACAGTAGTTGGAAATCAGAGCTGATTTAATTTCTCTGTACGTCACATTATCCAGAATCCCGTAGGCATACAAACTCCGAAGATCTTTCATTAACTACATCTCCTATTTCAAGTAGACCTACCACTATATTTTGCCACTGATTATACCACTTGCCCAGTCATTCGCTTGTACCAACGGTGGAAGGAGACACTTTCCCCATCTTCACCACTAGCGCCATTGCTTCCCCTCTCCGCATAAAAGTTAACGCGGTTGAGTAATACCTCACTGATACTATCGAACCCGTAGGTTCATGAACCTCCCATGCGTTCTTATCTTCAGCTGTTTTCCAATCAACCTCTTCATAATTTACTTCCTTCAAATCATGGTTACTGTTATGATTGGACGATTGGGGCTGATTGGAAAACATTAGCTCAGGATATGGATGTATGGAGAGATTATATCCGCAAGGTCATGAACTTCTGGTTTCTTTAGTTCCAGTGCGTAAGTTAGTTATTTTTATATAAGTGGATGGTGTCTTTGTTTTGATCAAATAATTTAACAAAAATTAGATTGCATGATTTCATGTTGTGTTTCAGATAATCTACGTGGCAAGAGAAGCTAAGGATGCTCTTGTGTCTGCATATCACCATCATAGACTGTTTTTTTCCTTCACTGAGACATGCGATGAGTTCGCAGAATATTACACGGCAGGCATAAGTAAATATATCGTAATTATTTTATTACTAATTGCAAAGTATTAGTTTTCTATTTCACATTAAAAAATTAAAATCTGTATAGATCGACGTATAATTACAACCTAGTAATACTATACTTACCTTTTCTCTGAATAGTACTTTGTATAGGGTACTTTGGGCACCTCTATATATATATATATATATATATATATATATATATGTTATAATTAAATCTTTAACATTGAGCAATGCAAGCTTAATATGGTATGATAAGAAAAATAAATGCCTGGACGGGATTCGAACCCGGATCTCTGAGATCCGGGTTCGAATCCCGTCCAGGCATTTATTTTTCTTATCATACCATATATATATATATATATCCATCCATAGTAATTCTGCCAGAAGGCAGGTCCTTCAATGCAATCATAGCATTTTCATGCTATGCTTGCAGCTTTACTAGGGAATTGTAGGTGTGATAGCTTCCCGTTGCTTTCCACACCGGTGAAGGATGGTGATGATGATAATAATGATGATAATGATGATGATAGCCATATGATTTCGGGGACCGTTTGGGCCTTAAAGTTTTCCTGACATTTGTCTTACAGGTGAGGAAAAACCCCGATAAAAACCTCACCCAGAAAAACTGCCCCGGCCGGGGATCGAACCCGGGCCCGCTGCGTGACAAGGCAGCACGCTACCTCGAGACCACAGTGGTGGACTATATATATATATATACTTACTTACTTACTTACTTACTCACTGGCACTATCGAACCCGCAGGTTCATGGCCGCGCGGACATAAGCTCTCCATACATCCCTATCCTGAGCTAATGCTTTCCAATCATTCCCTGTATAATCTACTTCCCTCAAATCATAGTTAATGTTGTTCTCCCACCTCATTCTTGGTCTACCAACTGGGCGTTTTCCCTCTGGCTTTCCTACAAGAAGCTTCCATGCACGTCTTTCATTCCCCATTCGTGCAACATGTCCTTCCCATCGCAGTCTACGAGACTTAATTGTTCTTATTATATCTGGCTTCCTATAAAGACCATGTAGTTCATTGTTATGTAGTCTTCTCCATTCACCTGTCTGTTCATCTCTCTTTGGTCCAAAAATTTTCCTAAGAACTTTATTCTCAAACACTCGTAATCTCTTTTCCTCCCTTAAAGTAAGAGTCCATGTTTCGCACCCATATAATATTACTGGTAGAATAATAGTTTTATATATTTTCAGCTTAACGTTTTTTGAAAGGAGTTGGGACATCAAAAGTCTCTGCAATGCATAATAGCATGCATTTCCAGAATTGAGCCTATGTTTAATTTCTTTGTGCATCTCATTCCTATTTGTGATTATTGTTCCTAGGTATTTGAATTCAGCCACTTCCTCAAAATTTCCCTCATTTGTCATTAGCTGTCCATTTCCATTATATACTGAATTTCTACGTGTGACCATATATTTAGTTTTTACTGATATTTACTTCCAGTCCTAATTTCTTAGTGTTATTCAATAGTGTGTGCGTGTTGGCCTTTAGTATCTCCTCGCTATCGGCCAGTAGTACTACATCATCAGCATAAACTAACAGCTTATTAATACCATTCAGTTGTAAGCCTTCCTCATTCTCTAAAGATTTAATGGCATGCTCTAGTACAAAATTAAATAGTAGAGGAGATAGTGCATCTCCTTGCTTCAACCCATTCTGGATTTCAAAAGTGTCCGAAAACTGTTTGCCTACACGCACCCTACTCTTTGAGCCATTTAGACACATTCGTATAAGTCTAACTAACTTTTTAGGAATTCCGAACTCCAGCAGGATACTATATAACTTCTCCCTCTTAATTGAATCATATGCTTTTTTGAAGTCTACATATAGTTGATGTACAGTACCATTATATTCCCATTTCTTTTCTAAAATCTGTCTTATACTAAAAATCTGATCTGTTGTAGACCTGTTTCTTCTAAATCCACATATACTATATATATATATATATATATATATATATATATATATATACTTAAGTTGTAACTTTAATAGTGGCAACTATTTATTTATTACTAGTATACAAGTGACAGACCTGTGAAAATTCTACAGGCCTTCAATCTAGAATCCTGCATTGTCGTTGACTCGTTGCCAGCGATGTGGAAGTCGTAGTATCCCTGTAGCAGCTCCTGTTCTGTTGACGTTTCTGATGGACCGTCTTAATGTTAGCAGAATCTCGGGAACAGCCTGGAATCGAATGTCACGAAGGGCTCCTTCATCTTAGGGATCAAATAATAATCATAGGGGTTTAAGTCCGGTTAATTTGGTGGGTGGAAAAGTATTTTCAACCCCCACCTACGGTACTGATCAGCTACAGGGCATGCCGTGTGCGCCCGAGTATTATCCTGCAAAATTATTGGAGAATTTTGCAAAAAATGTGGGCGTTACCTTCGCAACGCTGGTCTCAGCTTTTTCAAACAAGATCGCTGTTCCTTCTTTGTAAACATGGCGAAAAACATCAGCTTAGAGCGGAAACTCAGAGGAGATTAACTTCCTCTCTCCAAAAGCGCTTGGGCTTTAAGACGAACACACGAGTCCATTTATTGTAAGGTAGATCAGACATCTATTAATATGTGATAGAAATTACAACGTTTCGTTTCGCTTCTACAGCAGTGTTGCCACTATTTTTGTTACAACCCACGTATATATATAAACATACACACACTTACATACTTATTGGCTTTAGAGCCCTTTATTAGGAATTTCTAGATCTAGATAATTCAGTTACGTTTATTTTCAAACGGATATCTTGGGTGGACTTGATATCGATATGTCGACCCAATAAGACATCTGGTACACAACGATGGTATTACTTGAATAATGAAAATCGGTAATTTTTGCGTAGAAGCCTGCTTTTTAAGGTTTAAGTTTCTTTTATGAGCATGAAAATCCTCAGATTCGGGAACTCATTGCTTAAATCTCCTCCGGAGGATTTTTACTTAGATTTTTCCATTCTAAAAAAAAATCCATCGACTCTGACCGGGTTTAAACCCGCAATCTTGGTGCAAGGAACATAACCACTAGACAAACACACACACACACACACACACACACACACACACACACACACACACACACACACACACACACACACACACACACACACACACACACACACACATACACATACACATACACACACACACACACACACACACACACACAAACACACACATACACAGGTGTATATACACACAAACACACACTTTTTTGCCATTACCATTTTTAGTGTCAACCTAAAGATCGAGGAAGATTAGTAAAATGTTTCCAACAATTTTTTTCATGAGAACAACCTCAATAGCTACATTCCTTCTGAATTCGCTAAAAGATGAATTACCTATTCGATATGAATATGTCATGTTCGACAAACCGAGCAGTATTGTTCATAAAGATTCATCTAATGTTCATTACCTCGATTATACATCGAAGATTATGTAACACACAGTTCTCTTATCCACTGTTTGTTTAACTGTAGTATCTAAGCGTCACAAAGTATTTTGGGGATTTCATTAAAATTTCCAAGATACAGAATATGCAGCTAAATAAATTACGATGAATATCTAGCTATTTAATGAAAAACAAATCTTCTTAATATTTCAGTTGGATTTGGTAACATCTGGGATCATATTTTGGGATTCTGGAAAGTGCGTCATGAACCTAATGTGTTATTCAACACATTCGAAGAAATGAAAAAGGTAATCTGCTTGTACATTTTCACTATGAAAGTTGTGACAGGGGAATATGTATTCTAATATAAATACATCAAAATTTAAAGAATAAAATTATAGAAAATTATAGAAATTATAGAAAAAAATTATAGAAAATTATAGAAAATAAAATAATTAACAATTATCGAAAAGGGAGTGAAAGAAACAAATATATTGTATGTCACAGAGCTCGTCGCACGTGCAAGGAATGTGGAAGAAATGTGGGGTGGGGATTGTTGAGCGACACTGTTGAAAGGGAGAAAATTAGGATTCATAATGTATCATGCGTTACAAAAACATTAACTCACTCATATTGCACTACTTTATAATGGAGTAGCTAATTCAGAATCACTGAGAGAAATGCTTTTAGAACAATAGAATGTTATGAAGAACAGAGTCCAATAACACTAAAAGTACCGCTATCCTCACGTCCACTGAAAAACCACCCCTCCATTTTTCCAAGCTTCACATCCGACGAACTTTCACATACAATAGTCGTACTTAGTATCAAATAAATCGTAAAAAGGTAAGGAATAAGAACATGATGATATTTAAATCCTTCTTCTCCTTCTTCTCTTTATTTTACGGATGACCTATTTCATTCAGCAGTATTAAGAGACTCTCCATCTCTTTTTTTGGTCTTCCAGGTGTCCTTCTACCATCCTATGGTAATTTATATCTTACTATGCGTACAATTCTATCTAGTGTCATTCGGGATATATGTTGATTCCACTCAAATAATATTTTTTCACCCATTCGCCTATTGCCTTTTTATTTCTTAACTTCTAATTCAATCTTTCCTTGATTTACGTATAATCTTCCTCAAAATATTCATTTCATTTCTTTCTAAAGTTTGTTTTGTCTTAACAGAATCTGCTTTGTTTCGGAGGCATAGATCATATATATAAATTATGAATATAATATTTATATAAATTGAATTTTGAAATTAATAAACATTATCAACACATTAAGCTAATATAAGTCAACTACCCTATTATACGCATAAATGAATATGGGACCAGCAACGTTATCCCAGATAGAGACTATATAGACCAAATTCTAACTCGTCTTACATATACAAGATACATATACAAAAAATAAAATGTTCATGCTATGCTTTGCAGCTTTACTAGGGAATTGTAGATGTGGTACCTTCCCGTTACTTTCCACACCGGTGAAGGATGATGATGATGATAATGATGGCCATATGATTTCGGGGACCGTTTGGGCCTTAAAGTTTTCCTGACATTTGTCTTACAGGTGAGGAAAAACCTCGATAAAAACCTCACCCAGAAAAACTGCCCCGACCGGGGATCGAACCCGGGCCTGCTGCATGACAAGGCAACAGGCTACCTCGAGACCACAGCGATGAACTTCCTGGAAATAATTACAAAATATTAGGCCTATATTAACAAACAAATGAGAAAGTCCTAATGATAAAGTAGGAAAACCATCCACTATATTCTGAGAAGTAATAACCGAAGCATGAAAGATAATGAATATCCAATTGGTTTTAAGCATCAAAAACAAAATGCTTAAACATCTATAAAACTAAATATATGGTCACACACAGAAATACATTATACAATGGAAAAGGACAGTTAAACAGATAAACATATATTAAAATAAACTAAAACCCATATGTATAAATCAACAGTAAGAAGTTTAATGAGCTATGTAGCAGAAACGTGGACTATACATTATAAATTTATGCCAAAATAAAGTAAAAATTGCAATCTACAGAAATTGATTTTTAAGAAGATCTGCACGATGCTCTAAATTGGAAAGAATCAGAAACAATATTATCCAGAAAAAAATGAACTTTAAAGAAACGATTATGCAATCTGTGGGAAATAAAAAATTACAATGGATTGGACACGTGAAGAGGATGTTAGAAGTTTGGAGTGAGTTCCAAATGAGAGAAAAGGAAGAGAGAGAACTTAAGAAGACATGGATAGAGGGAATTATAAATTTTATGAAGGACAAGGGACTGCATGGTGGTGATTGGAAGGATAGAGATGAATGGAGGATTAGAATAAAAACTTAATATTGGATACAGGAAGATGTTGTATACATTTAAAACCTGTTGAATAAATAAATAAAATGGACACTTAATGATAAGTGAGCAAAATTTTGAATTTATGACGTAATTTTTTGTACCCAATAAATTGGATGGATGAATATTTAAAAAAATATGGTAAAAACTTCAATAGCTTCATTCCTTCGAAATTCGTTAAAAAAACAACTACAAGGGTCCGATAGCTACATGTTACTGTGCAGTTCCAGCTTCTTTACCGCATTTGATGGGTTTATGGTGTATGATGCGGTAAGAGAAGAATGCGAGTTGCAGGTACCGCCAGCAACTACCCTCAGTTTTGAAAACATAATAGTAAGTTACTACACGTATATTTTCTTATCAACTAGTTCTTGTGTTAGTGAATATTTTTGTTGTCTAATATGTTTGGCGTGTTCATTATAGAATAGCATTGTTTTTAATAACAATTTTATTATGGGTCCGAAACAGGACAGTAAGTAGAAAACAAGCCAACAAGCTGTTAGCAGTAGAAATGGATTTTTGGAGGCGATCGACAAGAATTTCAAGAAGGGATAAGGTCAGAAACAGCCCAATAAGGGAAATTATGCAAGTTGAAAAAAAATATTAAAAAAATAGAAGAATAACGTTTGAAATTGTATGGGCACCTCATAAGAATGGCGGAAAAGAATACCAAAGATGATCCTTAATTGGAAAGCTAATGGAAGAAGGTGGAGTATGCAGACATAGACTAATGGGAAGAAGTGGAAGAGTAGCAGACATAGAGAACGTATGATAGATGGAGTGAGGAGAAGTATGGAAGCTAGAGATTTGTGGGAAGAAGATGCTTTAGACAGGAACCTCTGGCGACAAATCACTTTGGATTGATGGAGTAATGTGGAATATTCCTAATAAAAATTATTATTATTGTTATTATTATTATTATATATTATTATCGTTATTAACATTAAGAATTCAATGAGGAAATTTGATGTAACGGATGAAGACACAGAGGACAGAGAATGTTGGAGAACTTTAATTAAGGGTAATTTGTGAATGTTTGTTACAAACTGATAGTCTATAAGACCGTAGTCATTTGTGTATTTTTTTTAAACTCATTTTAATTACTAAGATTGGTTAGAGAAAACCCTCAATGATGAGGAAAATTCTCAAAATGAATGAATGAATTATTATTAAAAATAAGAAAATGTTTTTTGCATGACTACTAGTTCCCTCCCCCACATAGCAATGTTCCCTCCTGCCACGCACCTTTGGTTTCACCAAGACGGCTACAGTTACCAGAACTGCAGAGTACCATACTATTGAACGGATGGTGTGCATCTCTGGTGACTGAAACATACGGGTATGAGTCCAGAAACCAGTTGATTGAACGAGGGCCTTCCAGGTCCGTAGAGAGCAATGAAGTATTAGGAGTTTTAAGTGAGATATTGTTCCATTGTTTCAGGATCTACCCGGAGTTGTAAAGCGCACAGCAGATTTCCTGGGACACAGTCTGACTTCAGAACAACTGGATAGACTCTGTGATCATCTCAGTTTTGAATCTATGAAGAAGAACAAGACAGTTTCTCATGAAGATGAGTTCAACGAGATTAAAGATAAACAAACCGTTGAATTGAAGGGAGAAGTGCAACCTTTCATGAGAAAAGGTCAAGTTGGAGGATGGAAAAGCGATCTATCTCCACAAGCAGCAAATAAGGTCGACAACTGGATTCGAGAAAAATTAAAAGGAACAGATTATCCTATTATTATTTGAATATAATTCAAATGTATACAATATTTTTATGAAATAAAATTTGACAATATATATTTTAAATATTTTTATTAAGAGTTTTCCAAAATACCGTGGATAAGATCTTCCACAAATCTCTATCCCACGCATTCTCATTAATTCTTCCTTTGTTCATGCAAATTATTACCAAACAAGAAAGTAAAATCCAAGCAGCCGACATGAAATGTTTAAGAAGAGTAAAAGGCTGCACTAGAATGGACCAGATAAGAAACGAGGATATCCGCGATACTCCATAAAAGAAAAGATATTTAACAACAAGATACAGTGGAAAGAACATGTAGAAAGAATGGAAGAAAGTAGATTACCAAATAAAATCTTCCATTATTTTCCAAGAGGAAGAAGAGATGTCGGACGTCCTCGGAAGAGATGGTCTTAGATCTATTAGTGAAGACGGAACAGGCAACTCTTGCCTAAACCAGGAAGTGAAGAAGTTCATGCAAATTCTAATTCCGTCCATCCATTGTTTCTCACAAGGAAGCCATCAGTATACAAACATCGGTACATACCTGAAAATTTGATGGTTGTGTGTGAAGTGTTGAAGGGATGAAATCCGTAACAATCTATCGCTTTAGCATTTGAAAACAAAGTTCTTAGAAAAAATTGGACCAAAGACAGCCGAATGGAGGAAATACAAAGCTTTGAGCTACATAATCTTTATGGGAAACCCAAATAATAATAACAGTTAAGTCTCGTAGACTGCGGTGGGCAGTGCGGCACGAATGGGGAACGAATGAGGGGCTTGAAAGCTCCTTCTAGGAAAACCAGGGGGAAATCACTCAGTAGATAGGCCAAGATTGAGGTGGGTCAATAACATTAAACATGATTTGAGGGAAGTAGATTATACAGGGAATACTTGAAAAACATTAGGTCAGGATAGGGATTTATGGAGAGCTTATTTGCGTGTGGCCATGCATCTACATGTTAGATAATGTCAGTGAGTTAATTAGTTATGAACTTTATTCTCAGATCCTCGTAATCTTTTCTCCTGCCTTAAAATAAGAGTTCATGTTTCGCATCCATATAACATAACTGGAAGAATAACAGTTTTATATATGTATTTTCAGTTTAATGTGTTTTGAGAGAAGTTGGGACAAGAATCTGTGTAATACATAATGAAATGCAATTCCAGAATTGAGCATATCTTTAATTTATTTGTGCTTCTCATTCCTATTTGTGATTGTTGTTGATTCCACATATAAATCTTATTACGCTTTTAATATATTCAATTTCTGTCATCAATTGCTTTCCGTTCATCATACTCAAATGTAACTATAACATCATCATTATCATCATCATCATCCAGAGATTAAGTCTGTTGGCTCGTTCCTGTTCATGAAAGCTAGAATTGTTAAAATTGTTCAGGCCATCTTCTGTGTGGGCGTCCAACATTTCTTCTTCCGTGTGGTTTATAATTTAGCAATAATTTTGAAAATCTTTCTTTTGGCATTCTACCAATATGTTCTTTCCAGTCGTTCCTATATGTAATTATTCGGCCTGTAAGTTTTAAAATATTTAGTTCCTTTCTTGTATCTTCATTCTTTTTCTTATCCCGCAGAGTATCTCCTGATATGTTTCTTAAAAATATCATCTCAGCTGCTTCCAATCTTTGTTCCTGTCTTTTAGTGTTCGTCCAATATTCTGATCCATACATCAATACAGGAACAGCCATTACTTTATAAAATTTAATTTTTGTTTCTTTTCTTGTGTTTTTAAGGTTATTTTAATAGTGCCACACATTAGAACATTATTAAACTAATATTTCTATTTTACCATTTTCCTCAACTTATGTTAGATAACTTTTTAAAAATATCTTCTTCTTCTTTCACGGTTTAGGATTATTTACTAGCCTGTTCCGGCTCCAAATTGCTGCTCTTTCCATCTTTTCCTTGGTCTTCCCAAACTTCTTCTTCCTCCTCGTGGTGAATAGTTGTATGCTGCTTTTGGTATTCTATTCTCAGTCATCCTTGCCAAGTGTTCTTTCAGTTTATTCTGTATTTCTCTATTGTTGAGTTTAATTCCTCTATTTTTAGTTGTCTTATTTTTGTGTTATGTTTTTTGTCTGTACTTATTTGTAATTAATATCATAATTAGCAGAAGGGATGATATTTATTAGATAATGCTCTTCAAATGATCGCGGGTTCAAATGCGGCCGGGGTCGGTGGGTTTTAAGGATGTTAAAATTCAAGGGGCAAGTCCTCCGGGAGGGATTTTAAGTCTTGGGTCGCGAGTCCCGAAAATTTCCAGACGTGTAGATAGAATCTCAAGTCTGAATAAAGATTCCTCTGACCAAAATTAACCGGTCATCCTCCATCCTGACAATACCTTAGTTTCCTACTAGATGTCGCATCGAGGGAATGTACTAACTACATGTCATTCGCTGATATATGTAGGGAAATAAGCGTAAATAAATTAGTCTGGTAAAGAAACTTTTCACTAAGGTAGCACCCATCTTCCAAGTCGGACGAATGAGATCAATGAATAAACCAATCAATCAATTCTTCAAAAATATAAAATATTTTTCCAAGGGTTATCAGTAGTTATGCTCCTTGCCTCTGGTCCCGAAGGTCACGGGTTCAAACCCGGCCGGGGTCAATGGATTTTTTAGGATGGAAAAATCCAAGGAGCAAGTCCTCCGGGAGGGACTTTAAGCCGTGGGTCCCGAGTCTGAAAATTTTGGGCTCGTAAAAGATCCTTAAGCCTGAATGAAAAGGCCTCTAAGCAAAATTTACTGAATTTTCCCGTCCTAGTACTACCTTAGTTTCCTAGATGTCAGTATGAGGCGGAACGCTGACCCGGACGCCTAAATCTCTGTTAAGGGAAACATGGGCTTACAAGATACAAGAAGATATCAGTAGTAACATGAACTGCTGTCAAGAAGTAAAGCAGAGGACAGCAATGGCAAAAAAAAAAAAGCTTTTAACAAGAAGAGAAGAATTCTCTGCGGACCTTCGTAAAAATAATTACGGAAGAGGCCAGTGATGTGCTTTATGTGGAGTGCAGCATTGTGTGGTGCAGATACTTTGACATTACGACGGATTGTGGATATGAAGAAGGACGGAACTTATAAAATGGGGAGACAAAATAAAATAAAATGTGCTAAATAGAGTGGGTGAAGGAAGAGCAATGCTGGAACTCACAAAGAAGAGGAAAATAAATTGGATTGGCCACTGGCTAAGAAGAAACTGCCTGCTGACAGATGACCTAGAAGGAATAGTCAACGAAAAGAAGGTTAGAGGCAGAAAAAAACATCAGATGATTGACAATATTAAAATAAATGGTTTGAATGCGGATACAAAAAGGAAAGCTGATTTAAGGAAAGAGTGGAGAATGCTGAGTTTGCAGTGAAAGACCTGTTCTTGCATATTGCCAATAAGTAAAGTGATCCCACAACAGACCCGGAGGCCCTTGGGGTAGTAGGAGGTTAAGGCTCCAACTTTTTCTAGACAATCGGCACTTTATGTCACCCGGGTTGTCAGCCCTGCGTGACGGCCGCCTTTACCCCCAGAACAAGCGTCTGGTACTCATTTCCGTTAGAGGCTGAGTCGACCCCAGGGCCATAGTGCCGCCAGAGGGTTTGGGTCAGTTTAAAAATCCTGACCCCAACGGGACTTGAACCCTCGACCCTCCGGCTTGTAGCTCAGTGCCTTAACCACTGCGCTACGGCGTGCCCCATAAAAGGTAAAGTGTTCCCACTACAGGCCTCAGGAGGCCCTTGGGGTAGTAGGAGGTTAAGGCTCCCACTTTTTCTTGACAATCGGCACTTGATGTCAGCCGGGTTGTCAGCCCTGCGCGACGGCCGCCTTTACCCCAGAACAAGCGTCTGGTACTCATTTCAGTTAGAGGCTGAGTCGACCCCAGGGCCATAGTGCCACCAGAAGGTTTGGGCCAGTTTAAAAATCCTGACCCCACCGGGACTCGAACCCTCGACCTTCCGGCTTGTAGCGCAGTGCCTTAACCACTACGCTACGGCGTGCCCCGCATATTGCCAATGGTTTGAAGATTTTTAGATTTAAACCGTTCTAGAATCTCTATATTTGAGTCACGTACAATATTCAATTACCTCAATGATTCTGCAATTTTAAATTAGGATTATTTCGGTGACTGATAGTGGAAAATTTCAGTTCAACTATTATAAAAGTGGCGACGTGACCTACTTTAATTCAATTTATTCTGAAAGTTCAATGTCAAACTGATAAGATAACAAACTCAGTTCGTCTGACCGATAGTTCTAGTAGCTACCTTTTAAATTGAAAAGAAGCTTTATCTACGATAAATGTTTCTCATGCTGTTAGTCACAGATTGGTTATAATTTAATTATCACGATGTGTAATACGTTTCACCGCTTGTAAAAACAGAATAAAGATCAGTGTAACTGGAATTGCATTGAATCACCAAATAATTTTTTTCACTCCCTCTCTAGTAAGTACAATGAATTATTATTACATTAATTGTATAGATCTTTTTTAATTTCACATTTTTAAGTTAAGTTTGTTCACAGTAATATAATGTACGGTTAAAAACTATAATATAGTTACCTTGTAGGTCCGTCTCCTCAACTTAAGTTCTTTTAAAACTCTGTAGGCCTTTCGGTACTAGTCCCATCATCAGCAGAATGTATTAGGTCCGTTCTTGTTGACCCTTGTTGAAGCAGTTTTTAACCGTACATTATATTACTGTGAACTATACCTCAACGGAAAATCACCATGAATTTTACTAGTACCAAGTTTGTTCAATTACTTGCCATCAGGTAACTAATATCATGTTTAAAACAATTAATTTTATTCAATATCATTAGCAGCTTAATTGTTAAAGGAAAATGCTACAAGAATTCTTCTTCTTCTTCACTTCCTGGTTTAGGCAAGAGTTGCCTGTTCCGTCTTCACTAATAGATCTAAGACCATCTCTTCCGAGGACGTCCGACATCTCTTCTTCCTCTTGGAAAATAATGCAAGATTTTATTTGGTAATCTACTTTCTTCCATTCGTTCTACATGTTCTTTCCATTGTATCTTGTTGTTAAATATCTTTTCTTTTATGGAGTAGATCTGCAGTTCTTCGCGGATATCCTCGTTTCTTATCTGGTCCATCTAGTGCAGACTTTTACTCTTAAAATTTTCATCTCGGCTGCTTGGATTTTACTTTCTTGTTTGGTAGTGGTAATCCAAGATTCACTCCCATACAAAAGGACAGGGACAGCCATAGTTTTATAAAATTTTAATTTTGTTTGTTGCTACAAGAATTGATAGATTAAAATATAAAATTATGGAATATTCACCTGAAAGGTCCGTCTCCTCAACTTAATTAATTATTTAACTGTAGCGCTTTCGGGACTTGTCCCATCATCGTTTTGAATCCTGCCGATGATGGGACAAGTCCCGAAAGAGCTACAGTTAAATAATTAATTGAGTTGAGGAGACGGACCTTTCGGGGCACGCCGTAGCGTAGTGGTTAAGGCACTGAGCTACAAGCCGGAGGGTCGAGGGTTCAAGTCCCGTTGGTTCAGGATTTTTAAACTGACCCAAACCCTCTGGCGGCACTATGGCCCTGGGGTCGACTCAGCCTCTAACGGAAATGAGTACCAGACGCTTGTTCTGGGGGTAAAGGCGGCCGTCACGCAGGGCTGACAACCCGGCTGACGTAAAGTGCCGATTGTCTAGAAAAAGTGGGAGCCTTAACCTCCTACTACCCCAAGGACCTCCGGGTCTGTTGTGGGATCACTTTACTTTTACTTTTAGACGGACCTTTCAGGTGAATATTCCATAATTTTGTATTTTAATTTTGAATTATACCTCAACGGAACACATCATGAATCTTATAAAAGTTGAGAATTGATAGCTGTATAAAGTGTGTGAACTCCAAAAAGTAATTTTGAGATTTAAACAGTTTCTCAAAATCTGCAATTTGACCTATTTTGACTCCCTGATTACGTTACAATGATTAGCAGCTTGTCATATTGACCTGTCCGTAAAATTGCCCAGATCCAGTCAATAGCCTACCTAAGAAGGGTATTGAGAGAAAACACGTTTTTTGTGCGATAGTACGTTTTGTCTGTATATTACAGCATGGGCGACTTATGATTGATGAGTTCACCTTCCTATAATTCCGGGGTTGTCACCTAAATAACAATTTTACTTTAATAATGATAACTATAGGACTGTAATATTACATATTCGCAAACCATGTGTGGGAACTAAAACCACTGCCCTTGATGTATACTACGTACAATTTGTATATACAAAAAAAATATCCAAAAGGTAGTGTCAATATATGGCCTACATTATAAAAATCCACGACAGTTTTAATGATCCTGAATCTTGTTTTGAAACAATAAAAACCCATAAATACGTACTTTGCCCGAATTTTGAAACCCACTGATTGGTGATCTCGTCACGGCTTTACTGCAGTTTCAACTAATAAACATCACCCATATCTGGTAACGTTAGTGAGCTGTTTCATCCATCCATCCATTAGTAATTCCTGATCCCACCCTTCCTGTGAGAGCAGGGTCTTTACCCGTGCAATCATAGCATTTTGTCATGTTATGCTTGCAGCTTTATTATGGGAATTGTAGATGTGGGTAGCTTTCCCGTTGTGTTTCCACACCCTGGTGAAGTTGATGTGATTGAGATGATGTATGATGGTTCCTCATATTGATTTCGGGGACCGTTTAACTAGTTTTCCTGCCACATTGTCCACTGACAGTGTGAGAAAAAACCCCCGCCATAAAAACTCTCACTCAGACCAAACAAAACTGCCTCGACCGTCGGCGATCGAACCCGGCCTCGCGGGCTGGTACAAGGCAGTCACGCTACCTCCAGACACACAGCATGGGGACACTCAATTTGCTTATAATTGATGCAAATATATTTACAAAAAAGATGTATATCCTATTTTACTACTCATTTATTATGTTGAAAACCACCATCGCTAGAAAAAAATAATGTACAACGCACGTTTGTGGAAGTGTTTTATCGCTCGGTTTTTAAACATTTTACTCAACTTCTGTAAAAAACTACTTGCCCAACCTCAGCATCGTAACCTAGATACTATTAAAATTGAAGTTGTTGTATAAGAACAATCAGATGGAAATTCTCCAAAATTATCATCTTTATCACATTACTACCACATACCCTTTGTATCACGTTTTACCATTAAAAATTATGCTTCAAACTAATATTTTGCGAAGAATTCACTTTTATCCCTTTTTTTATAACCGTTTCATATATTTCTATATAATATACGTATTATGAATATGTCGAAATTTATGTGATAGTTCATCTTGGTGAGTTAATAAGATGTCACAATACGGAATCACGATCGTCTATACCGGAATTATTTTGGGATTTGTCGGTGAATATTGTTATTTAACATAGGAAACACTGTAATATTTTGATATAAAATTATCATCATCATCCGTCACGAATTAGACCTTTGTAGATCTGTTTCGGCCTCATACAGCAAGTCTTTTAAGAGATCTTCCTGGTCGACGATGTCCTTTGGGCTTATATTGCATCATCATTTATGGGATTCTTGAATTATTCATTCTTTTTACATGGTCTAGCCAGTTTAATTTATATCTGTTGAATTTTTCTTGTACTGATTCTACTTCTAATTGTTTTAAAATGTCTTCACTCTTTTTTCGATACAATAGAGTGAATCCTGCTGTCCTGAGACATTTCATTTCCGTTGCATTGATTCTGCATCTGTCTCTTTTTCTTAATGTGCAAACCTCACTTCCATATAAAAGGAAGGGTAATGCCAAAGTGTTAGGCCTATATATTTTTATTCTTGTGGATTTTTGCACTAATTTAGCTTTTAGTGTATTATTTATCATTCCTAAGATTTGTGTAAATTGGTAATTTTCTTGTTCACATTTTTGTTTTGTTTTGATAAGACATTTCAAAACCTAAATAGTTGAAATTTTGTACATGTTCTAGGCATTCTTTACTGTGTACTTACTTCTGATTGGATCTTGTCTGAAGAAAGCCATTACTTTGACTTTTGTACTGATATTTCCATTCAAAAATTGATATAAATTCATATATATTTTTCATTTTTTGATATGAAATATACATAGAAATCTGATTAACCATGGTCATTAAATTATGAGCTATTTAACTGAAAAATTGTAGCGTAATTTTATTATTATTTTTTTTACTATTAGATTCAACAGAATGGTCGACAAGGACATCGAGTTCAAATTTGAGCTACTGAAGGGGCCTCTGGCAGAGAAGTATTCAAAAGCTAATTCGCATCACATTCACGATGGCTTAGTGAAAATCACCCCATCAGGCTGTTGTCTGCCGTCTCGATATCAGAATCATTTTCAAGATGTACTTAATTTCAAAGTACGTCCCGATGATGTCTGGGTTGTTACGTATCCAAAGTGTGGTGAGTCAATTATGTTATCTTCTTATCTACAATTATCTCACTCTTACTCTCTCTCTCTCTCTCTCTCTCTCTCTCGTCCGTGCGTAATGTTGTAGATAAAAATATATATCTATAATGGCGTAGCCCAAAGTTACGCCGTAGCCTATCCTTTGTTAGGAATTACAAGACAACAAATTAGTTATCTTATTTGCCCATAGATATCACGAAGGCATGCGGTCAACATTCTAATTCCATGAGACATCTAGCAGGCAACTAAGGTATTACTAGGACATTGATGTCGGTAAATTTTGCTTAGAGACCTTTTTTATTCAGGCTTAAGTATATTTCACGGGCCTGAAAATATTCAGACTCCGAATTCATGACTTAAAGTCTCTCCCGGAGGACTTACTCCATGGATTTTTCCGTCCAAAAAAATCATCGACCTCGGCCGGGTTTGAACCCGCGACCCTCTGGACCAGAAGTAAGGAGCATAACCGCTAGTCCACCGCATCCAATTATATATATATATATTCTTGAAAAGTGAATAAATTTCCATTAGTACTACAACTAACTCACTGGCACTACCGAGCCCATAGGTACATGGCCGCGCGGACATAAGCTCTCTATACATCTCTATGGTGATATAATATTTTACAATATTCTCTGTATAATTTACCTCACTCAAATCATGTTCAATGTTATTCTCCCACATCATTACTTGCATAAGTACTGGGCGCTTTCCGTCCGGTTTCCTCACAAGAAGTTTCCATGTCCCTCTTTCATTCCCTAATTGTGACACATGTCCCGCCCATCGCAGAATATGAGACTTAACTGTTCTAATTACATCTTCCCAAAAAAGTTAATGTAGCTCACTTATGTAGTCTTCTCCATTCACCTGTCTGTTCGTCTCTCTTCGGTCCAAATTTTTTCCTAAGAACTTTATTCTCAAATACTTATAATATTTTTTTCTCCTTTAGTAAGAATCCATGTTCGCACCATATACCCCCTAACTGGGAGAATAACAAATGTTATATGTTTTTGAGAGAAGTTGGGACAAGAGCCCCTGTAATGCGTAATAACATGGGTTTCCAGAATTTAGCTCATGTTTAATTTCTTTCTGCAGCTCATTCTGTTTGTAGTTATTGTTCCTAGGTATTTGAATCCAACCGCTTCTTCAAAATTTCCTTCATTTTTTATTATATATTTCCATTTATAATGAATTTCTATGCGTGACAGTATGTTTAGCTTTATTGTTGTATACTTCCAGCCTAAATTTCTTAGTGTTGCTCAATAGAATTTGCTGTTGGCCCTTAGTATCTCCTCGCTATCGCACAATAATACATCATCAACATATTCAACAGTTTATTTATACCATTGATATATACCTTCTTTATCATCTAAAGTTTTTATGCGATGTTTTAGTACAAAATTAATAGTACAGTTGATAGTGCATCCTTGATCTGCCTACCTAGAACTGTCTCTGTCTGTCTGTCTGTCTGTCTGTCTCTCTCTCTCTCTCTATCTCTCTCTCTCTCTCTCTCTCTCTCTCTCTATATATATATATATATATATATATATATATATATATCTCTATCTATCTATCTCTGTGAATTTGGATCTCCCTCTATTATTGTTCCTGCCGGGCTAGTGATTGTCATGTTTACTTCTGGTTCCGAGTTTCTCGGGTCCAACTGACCAGGATTGGGTATGACTGAAGTAGAGCCGTGGTTCTCGTATCGCAGATAAACTGCATGTAAAAGTCATTAAGTGTGAGTGAGAGGTCTCTGAGTAAAATTTCATGGCCATTTCACTCCCATAGCCTATATGAATTGCGACGAAAAGGACCAGAGATGTTAAAGCAGGCCTCTTAAAATGTACTCACTAGATGTTCAACCTAAGTCGGATAGGCCATAAGGTAAGACACTGTTTATTTTATCTTTTTAAAAGTTATTACTACCGTTTTAAAATAAAAAAACAATCCCTTGTGTACACGCGGAAAGCAGAATAAACGATAGATCATCAATTATTTGATTGTACAAAACTAGAAACAGAAAGAAGTTATTTAAGAACAATATGATTAACAAATATGGTCATCAATATTTAATAAAATGAGACTAGTACAGGATTACACATTTGAATTAATTTCTTACATTAAGTCAATAGAATTAGATTAGATTATAGAGTAAAACAAAGCCAATTTAGCGAAAGATTTAATGTTATATTAAGTAAGATAAGTAAACAAATAGATCATAATATTACAATTAGCCGTAGAACATAAATGGAAACATAAGTACAGTAAATTGTGTAAATAATAGTGTATACTAACGGATGTAGTAGTACTTTCTTTGTAATGGAACATGCTGTAAATAAAATGTTATTAAAAAATAATAACTAACTAACTCACTGGCACTATCGAACCCGTAGGTTCATGGCCGCGCGGACATAAGCTCTCCATACATCCCTATCCTGAGCTAATGCTTTCCAATAATTCCCTGTATAATCTACTTCCCTCGAATCATAGTTAATATTATTCTCCCACCTCATTCTTCGTCTACCAACTGGGCGTTTTCCCTCTGGCTTTCCTACAAGAAGCTTCCATGCAAGTCTTTCATTCCCCATACGTGCAACATGTCCTGCCCATCGCAGTCCACGAGACTTGACTGTTCTTATTATATCTGGCTTCCTATAAAGACCACGTAGTTCATTGTTATGGAGTCTTCTCCATTCACCTGTCTGTTCATCTCTCTTTGGACCAAACATTTTCCTAAGTACTTTATTCTCAAATACGCGTAATCTCCTTTCCTCCCTTAAAGTAAGAGTCCATGTTTCGCATCCATATAATATAACTGGTAGAATAATAATAGTTTTAAAAAACTAAAACAACACGCTTTATTAGAAAACCGAACTAAAAAATGAAAAAAAGTTCCAACACGCTTGGGATAAATAATTTTACCATCAAAAGCGTGTGGTGCTCTTTATCAATTAATGTATTTGATAATAAACAGATATTGGTAAAAGTAAAGTCTCTAAGATGAAAATGGAAAAATCATAAAAAGCACCCCACGCTTTTGATGGTAAAATTATTTATCCCAAGCCATGTTGGAAATTAATTTTTTTTCATTTTTTAGTTCGGTTTTCTAATAAAGCGTGTTGTTTTAGTTTTCTAAAACTATTATTTATTTTATATTTTTTAGTTTTAATATTTTACAGGATAAGATAAAAATGTAAATATCTTTAAATTCGATACTATTGTAGTAAGAGCTAAAAGTAATACTCTTCTAAAAAAAACCTCCCAGCCGGATTTGAACCAGCGGCCTATGGATTACTGAAATTATATACCACTAGAGTTCACCGCTCTACCAACTAAGCTCTTACAACGATTGCCTAAAAAAGTCGACAAGTCCGCAACCTATTATACCAGTTTTCATTTTTTTTTCTGATGATTTTAGAAACAAAATACGAAATTATTGTATTGTCACGGGTCCTTTACAAGTAGGCCTATACAAAGTTTCAAGTCGATTCAATGTTTCTAACTGGGCGAAAATCGTGTTCAAAGATTCCGTTACATCAATACAAAGACACTTTTTTTTTTGATTATCTGACGATTCTGGATTATAGAAACAAAATATGAAAATATTGTATTGGCATGGGTCCTTTACAAGTATACAACGTCTCAAGTCGATCCAATGTTTCTAAGTGGGTGAAAATCGTGTTAAAAAATTCCGTTACATAGATACAAAGACACTTTTTTATTCTGATGATTCTGGCCAGGATTTTAGAAAATAAATATAAAATTATTGTATTGTCACGGGTCTTTTACAAGTATACAAAGTTTCAAGTCGATCCAATGATTTTAGGTGGGTGAAAATTGTGTTGAAAGATTCCATTACATAGATAGATAGATAGATACAGGTCAAGCTAATATAAAGCGTGTAAAAAGGTAGGACACTGCTACTCACTTGTCAGTTTGTTGTTTCATTTGGAGTTCACCAGTATGCAGATAAGAGGGAGACCGCCTTTTCACACCTAATCAGCACTTATTAACAACCCCGAGTTAAAGAATAACTTTAAATAAAAATTCTAACTTATTTTGCACAAAATAATACTCACACACTTTCCTACTATTGGGCCTAAATTATTGAAGCCACAATTTTAGTTGGATATATAAATCAGAATGATACAAACTTTAAGGAGGTTTATATATTTTTAAAAATAATCGATTTTACAGGAACAACGTGGACTCAAGAATTGGCTTGGTTATTAATCAATGATCTGGATTTCGAAACTGCAAAAAACACTCCATTAATTAAAAGAGCACCGTTTTTAGAGTAAGTATCTTCTTCCGTCTTCATTCTATATCTTACATAGAAACTGTCAACCATTCAATGTCAAAACCTATCTTGAAATTTCTCCCAGAGAAGCAAAGTGATTACCAAGCCCTGTTCAAAAAAATACGAGTCCTTTAATAGCAAAACACTAAAATCGAGGGACAAATCTCTCATTTAAGCAATAGGGAAGAAAAACTCCGTTCAATTTACGCAGGGACGTCCATCTTCTCCATTCAGTGGGTTGCCATTGCCAGATTCTGACTTCGATTCCTAGGCTTTGTAGTTCAAAGCGGCAGATAATTTTTTGTTCACGCCCTTAGCACATCACAACGTTTCTCTGGAAGAAATTTCAAGATAGGTTTCGACAAGCATTATCATAAGTTATGCCACGAGGGATTTCCAAATTATCGATAAATTCACGACTCACGAAGTGAGGAGTGAATTTATCTAGAGAATTTGGAAATCAAGAGTGGCATTTGTTACGACTATTTAACGAATAAAATTAAGCTGTTTACTCACAAATCAATATTTAACTATAGTTATTTTAAACTATTTATATATTTAATGTAAACGGCGATGTTTGAAAACAAATGAGAAGCGATAGGTACGCTTCATCTGCTTCTTTTGTTTATCACTGCAACCAGATCATACTATTTATTGCCAAAGGAACGCAGTATTATAAGAATGCTCTCTAGTGGGGAAAAAATGAAACACATCAAACTGTATATTAATTCATTTCCGATGTCGTATGATGTAAATATGACAATTATATTTTTCTGAATTATTACCTGGGAAAAATACATTTAAGAAAGTGCAAACAGTGGTTTCTTTTTTTGGTGGTATAATCAATTGCTACAAATGTTTTTATATTAACTCCCGCATGCGGCATGTGTTGACATTCATGCGCTATATATACAATCTGGTAACCGTATTTCTCACTGGCTCAGCCACTGCAAAATAATGGTCAGACCTGTTCAGAATATTAAAAAGGAGGAGCTTTCTTTAATATGGTAATTATAACACTGATAAATATTTCATGAAACACGACTCTGATTGGTTGTAAAACAAAAATCATAGAAACGTGATTGGCCATTGAGTCCCATTTGGGGCATGAGTTAAATAGTCAGTATATTACTTTCAGTAGTACGCTTGTTTTGAAAAAAAGCTCCTTATTTGTTTTCAGTAGTACGCTTGTTTTGAAAAAGCTCCTTATTTGTTTTCAGTAGTACGCTTGTTTTGAAAAAAGCTCCTTATTTGTTTTCAGTAGTACGCTTGTTTTGAAAAAAGCTCCTTATTTGTTTTCAGTAGTACGCTTGTTTTGAAAAAAAGCTCCTTATTTGTTTTCAGTAGTACGCTTGTTTTGAAAAAAAGCTCCTTATTTGTTTTCAGTAGTACGCTTGTTTTGAAAAAAGCTCCTTATTTGTTTTCAGTAGTACGCTTGTTTTGAAAAAAGCTCCTTATTTGTTTTCAGTAGTACGCTTGTTTTGAAAAAAGCTCCTTATTTGTTTTCAGTAGTACGCTTGTTTTGAAAAAAGCTCCTTATTTGTTTTCAGTAGTACGTTTGTTTTGAAAAAAGATCCTTATTTGTTTTCAGTAGTACGCTTGTTTTGAAAAAAGCTCCTTATTTGTTTTCAGTAGTACGCTTGTTTTGAAAAAAACTCCTTATTTGTTTTCAGTAGTACGCTTGTTTTGAAAAAAGCTCCTTATTTGTTTTCAGTAGTACGCTTGTTTTGAAAAAAAGCTCCTTATTTGTTTTCAGTAGTACGCTTGTTTTGAAAAAGCTCCTTATTTGTTTTCAGTAGTACGCTTGTTTTGAAAAAAGCTCCTTATTTGTTTTCAGTAGTACGCTTGTTTTTGAAAAAAAGCTCCTTATTTGTTTTCAGTAGTACGCTTGTTTTGAAAAAAGCTCCTTATTTGTTTTCAGTAGTACGCTTGTTTTGAAAAAGCTACTTATTTGTTTTCAGTAGTACGCTTGTTTTGAAAAAGCTCCTTATTTGTTTTCAGTAGTACGCTTGTTTTGAAAAAGCTCCTTATTTGTTTTCAGTAGTACGCTTGTTTTGAAAAAAGCTCCTTATTTGTTTTCAGTAGTACGCTTGTTTTGAAAAAAAGCTCCTTATTGTTTTCAGTAGTACGCTTGTTTTGAAAAAAAGCTCCTTATTTGTTTTCAGTAGTACGCTTGTTTTGAAAAAAGCTCCTTATTTGTTTTTCAGTAGTACGCTTGTTTTGAAAAAAGCTCCTTATTTGTTTTCAGTAGTACGCTTGTTTGAAAAAAACTCCTTATTTGTTTTCAGTAGTACGCTTGTTTTGAAAAAAGCTCCTTATTTGTGTTTCAGTAGTACGCTTGTTTTGAAAAAAAAGCTCCTTATTTGTTTTCAGTAGTACGCTTGTTTTGAAAAAAGCTCCTTAATTGTTTTCAGTAGTACGCTTGTTTTTGAAAAAAGCTCCTTATTTGTTTTCAGTAGTACGCTTGTTTTGAAAAAAGCTCCTTATTTGTTTTCAGTAGTACGCTTGTTTTGAAAAAAGCTCCTTATTTGTTTTCAGTATTACGCTTGTTTTTGAAAAAAAGCTCCTTATTTGTTTTCAGTAGTACGCTTGTTTTGAAAAAAAAGCTCCTTATTTGTTTTCAGTAGTACGCTTGTTTGAAAAAAGCTCCTTATTTGTTTTCAGTAGTACGCTTGTTTTGAAAAAAGCTCCTTATTTGTTTTCAGTAGTGCGCTTGTTTTGAAAAAAGCTCCTTATTTGTTTTCAGTAGTACGCTTGTTTGAAAAAGCTCCTTATTTGTTTTCAGTAGTACGCTTGTTTTGAAAAAAACTCCTTATTTTTTCAGTTTTTTGTTTTTTTCAGTAGTACGCTTGTTTTGAAAAAAAGCTCCTTATTTGTTTTCAGTAGTACGCTTGTTTTGAAAAAAAGCTCCTTATTTGTTTTCAGTAGTACGCTTGTTTTGAAAAAGCTCCTTATTTGTTTTCAGTAGTACGCTTGTTTTGAAAAAGCTCCTTATTTGTTTTCAGTAGTACGCTTGTTTTGAAAAAAGCTCCTTATTTGTTTTCAGTAGTACGCTTGTTTTGAAAAAAGCTCCTTATTTGTTTTCAGTAGTACGCTTGTTTTGAAAAAGCTCCTTATTTGTTTTCAGTAGTACGCTTGTTTTGAAAAAGCTCCTTATTTGTTTTCAGTAGTACGCTTGTTTTGAAAAAAGCTCCTTATTTGTTTTCAGTAGTACGCTTGTTTTGAAAAAAGCTCCTTATTTGTTTTCAGTAGTACGCTTGTTTTGAAAAAAGCTCCTTATTTGTTTTCAGTAGTACGCTTGTTTTGATAAAAGCTCCTTATTTGTTTTCAGTAGTACGCTTGTTTTGAAAAAAGCTCCTTATTTGTTTTCAGTAGTACGCTTGTTTTGAAAAAAGCTCCTTATTTGTTTTCAGTAGTACGCTTGTTTTGAAAAAAACTCCTTATTTGTTTTCAGTAGTACGCTTGTTTTGAAAAAAAGCTCCTTATTTGTTTTCAGTAGTACGCTTGTTTTGAAAAAAAGCTCCTTATTTGTTTTCAGTAGTACGCTTGTTTTGAAAAAAGCTCCTTATTTGTTTTCAGTAGTACGCTTGTTTTGAAAAAAGCTCCTTATTTGTTTTCAGTAGTACGCTTGTTTTGAAAAAAGCTCCTTATTTGTTTTCAGTAGTACGCTTGTTTTGAAAAAAGCTCCTTATTTGTTTTCAGTATTACGCTTGTTTTGAAAAAAAAGCTCCTTATTTGTTTTCAGTAGTACGCTTGTTTTGAAAAAAGCTCCTTATTTGTTTTCAGTAGTACGCTTGTTTTGAAAAAAGCTCCTTATTTGTTTTCAGTAGTACGCTTGTTTTGAAAAAAAGCTCCTTATTTGTTTTCAGTAGTACGCTTGTTTTGAAAAAAGCTCCTTATTTGTTTTCAGTAGTACGCTTGTTTTGAAAAAAGCTCCTTATTTGTTTTCAGTAGTACGCTTGTTTTGAAAAAAGCTCCTTATTTGTTTTCAGTAGTACGCTTGTTTTGAAAAACGATCCTTATTTGTTTTCAGTTTTATTAAAAAAAGTGTTTTTTTTTTTGCAGATTTGGAAGCTTAACTGAAAACAGTCCAAAACACGTAGACACTTTACAAATAGCTGACAATTTAAAATCTCCACGTTCTATTAAGAGCCATCTACCTGTCGAACTGTTGCCGAAACAACTTTGGACTGTGAAGCCTAAGGTAAGTATAAGACGTTCATAGACTGGAATGTCACCAGGAATTTAAACAAATATAATCACCAAATATTTTGGATTAAGCCTCTTGCTCTTTCTCATTGCTTATTTTAATTTTGTATTAATTATTTTCAAAATGGGCATATAGAACATTTTTATCTTTTATAATATTATAGGAAGTCCACCGCTGTGGTCTCGAGGTAGCGTGCTGTCTAGTCACGCAGCGGGCCCGGTCGGGGCAGTTTTTCCGGGTGAGGTTTTTATCGTGGTTTTTCCTCACCTGTAGGACAAATGTCAGGAAAACTTTAAGGCCCAAACGGTTCCCGAAATCATATGGCCATTATCATCATCATCATCATCATCATCCTTATCATTATCCTTCACCGGTGTGGAAAGCAACGGGAAGCTACCACACCTGCAATTCCCTAGTAAAGCTGCAAGCATAACATGAAAATGCTATGATTGCAGTGAAAGACCTGCCTTTGGGCAGAATTACTATGGATGGATGAATATTATAGGGCTTGGATCCCAAGTCTGAAGATTTTCGGGATTGTAAAAGAACCTCGAATCTGAATAAAAATACCTCTAAGTAAAATTTAACGGATTTTCTCCCATCCGAGTAATATTTCAGTTTCTTATTAGTTATCGCCTCTAGGCGATGTACTAACCAAATGTCCCTCGCTGACATTAGTAGGGAAATAAGTGTACCTAAGTTCGCGTGTTTAAGAAATTTCCCACCCAAGGAAGCACCCATGTCCCGCAGTGGTACGAATTTGGATAAAGCTGCACCATAATGTTGGTAGGGCTTGGTCACACGTAGAAATAGATTGTAACTAACACTAGCGAATACCCGGCGTCCGCTGCTACGCCTAAATAAATGAAATGTGTTTTTATGTTTAACTGAGTGAGTAAAAAGAAAAATAATTATGAATTTATATAGTAATTATTTTTAAATATCCCGTGCTGATTCCCGCCTTTGCCCGGGAATCTATTCATCCCGATCTTCTTGACATAAATGAGCTGAAAGACGAAACTGATTATTGTGAGTTATCCGTAAAATATAGACATATGCTGTCGCGGATTTTTGTAGATTTTTTTTGTATATTCAATTCTGTGTACATTAATTTGGCATATTGGTTATGGTTTAAGCAGAGTAAGACATTTAATCGTCGAAAAAGCGATCTTTTATTATTGCACCGATGCACTTTTTTATAAGTCCGGCCCTATAATACGTACTGTAAAATGTTACTGTCACAGAAAAATTCTCTAAATGATGGTGAACACCCCATTAAAATCGGAAAAGTAGTTTTTGAATCCATAAATGACATATAGACAGACAGACAGACAGACTCACACCCTTTTTTTATAGACCTATATAAAGATATTATAGAGCTTGTATCCCAAGTCTGAAGATTTTCGGCTCGTAAAATAACCTCAAGTCTGAATAAAATACTTCTGATTCAAAATTTAACTGACTTTCTCCCATCCGAATAACATCTTAGTTTCCTATTATTATCGCCTCTAGGCTATATACCAACCATATTTCCTTCGCTGATATCTGTAGGGAAATCGGTGTAACTAAATTTCTCTGTTATGAAACGTCCCACTAGGGAAGCATATGATCAACTCTGGAAAAGCATGCTATTGTGAATTAGGTCTTCCTCAAAGAAGGATCAGCTCTATTTGGAGATATCTCCGAGATGACATGAATATTTTTATACAAGACTCACCATTCGCTCATTCATACTGAACAATTGGAACTTGATAAGATGATTATAGACCCTTGGAGTAATTTGAGGTTAAGGCTCTCAGCTTTTACACAAACGGCACAAGATGTCAGGTTTGCGTGACGGTCGCTTTTATTTCCAGAACATGACTTGTAGTCATTTCAATTAGAGGCTGATTCGGTCCGAGGACCATGGTGACACCAAAAACCAGGTTTCTATCTATATCATCTATCCATCCATAGTAATTCTGCCAGAAGGCAGGTCCTTCACTGAAATCATAGCATTTTCATACTATGCTTGCAGATTTACTAGGGAATAGTAGGTGTGGTAGCTTCCCGTTGCTTTCCACACCGGTGAAGGATGATGATGATAATGATAAGGATGGTGATGATTATGATGACCATATGATTTCGGGGACCGTTTGGGCCTTAAAGTTTTCCTGACATTTGTCTTACAGGTGAGGAAAACCCCCGATAAAAACCTCACCTAGAAAAACTGCACCGACCGGGGATCGAACCCGGGCCCGCTGCGTGACAAGGCAGCACGCTACCTCGAGACCACGACGGTGGACATATCATCTATAATTGTCTAAATTATTGATCTAGTAACTCCTAACAAAGGGGAGGCTAAGGCCCTACATTGGTCCAATGCAAATGGTTAAAGTGTTTTACAGAATCTCGCATCGTAATATACTATCACTCTGTAGTGTAATAGATCAAGACAACAAGATATAAGCCAGAAAGTCGCGGGTTCAAGTTCTGATAGTGCCTAACTTTCTAGAGGTCAGTCGCAGTTGTGTGTGTGTGTTATACCCTATACGTCCCACGTGGGGACATGGGTGTTCCCTAGCGGGAGTTTCTTAATCAAGGTAATTTAGTTACGCTTATTTTCCTACAGATGTCAACGAGTGACATGTGGTTAGCACATAATTTAGATATAGGCCTACTTATTTCCCTAAAGATATCCTGAATGGTATGCGATCAACATATCGACCTCACGAGACATCTAGTAGGCAACTAAGGCCAATTACTAGGATGAAAAAGGTCGGTAAATTTTGCTTAGAGGTCTCTTTATTCATGTGTAAGGTTCTTTGCGAGCCAGAAAATCTTCAGACTCGGGACCCTTGGTTTATAGTCCCTCCCAGATGACTTGCTCCTTGGATTATTTGCATCCTTAAAAAAATCCATTAACCCCGGCCGGCCCGCGAACTTTGGAAACAGAGGTTTTGATTATAACCATGGGCGGCCGTGGTGGTCTAGTGCTTATGTTCTGTGCCTCTAGTCCCGAGGGTGGCGGGTTGAAACCCCACCGGGGTCGATGGATTTTTAGGATGGAAAAGTCCTTCGGGAGGGACTTTAAGCCAAAGATTTTCAGGCTCGTAAAAGTACATCAACCCTGAATACAAAGGCCTCTGTGCAAAATTTAACCGAGCTTCATCCATTCAAGTAATACCTTAGTTGCATACTAGATGTCTCATTGAGGCGATGTGCTAACCACATGTCACTCGTAGGTAAATAAGCGTAACTGAATTATCTTGGTTAAGAAACTCCCCCTAGGGAACACCCATGTCCCGTATGGGGTATAACACACACATACACACCACCGCGGCCGACCGCTAGAAGGTTTAGGCACTATCGGAAATTGAACCCGCGACTCTCTGGCTTATATCTTTTTGTCTTAATCAATTACACTACAGCGTAATAGTAGGCTATATTACGATGCGAGATTGGATACCGTAGTGGTTTTTACAGAATCGAGGAAAATGTATAAATACCGAGCGATAGCGAGGTTCGTAATTTCCGAGATACTGTAAAACACTTCAAAAACGTGAGTTGTGCATTTTTTTTTTTTGCGCGATGGTGTTTTCAAAATAATATCATCATTGTTGGAAATATTTGGATTCATTATAAACAAATGACTAACGTTAACAGTGTGGGTAATGTTTATTAGTTGAAACTACAGGAGGCCGTGAGTCTAATTAGTAATAAACTGGCGGCAAGTAGGCTACATATTTATTGTTTTATATTGTTTCGAATAAAGTTCAGTTCATTTAAAATGCAGTGATTTGTTTCGTATAATGTAGGCCTATATTAACACTACCTTTTGGATATTGTTTGTATATATATATATATATATATATATATATTGTGCGTAGTATACATAGAGGGTAGTGGTTTAACTTCCCACACGCGTTTTGTAATATGTAATATTACAGTATAATTATTTTATCACCATATGGTTATTTAGGTTGGCAACCCCGAAATGTAAGAAGTTAACTTTCAATCATGGTCGCCATTGCTGTAAGTACGACAAAACATACTATCCGGCAAAAATAAATACAATCTATATAAAAAAATATACAGGGCAAGTCAAAATGTTGTGCAGGTTTTCAGAAATTTATTATGTGAAATGTAATGAACATATAATATTGTGAGACATATTGTATGAAAGGTAAACTCTCAAAGTTTTTTTTTAAATATTCACAGATGTTCTATGTGAGCGCCTTTTGTTACAAGACAGATGTCAAGCCGATATTCAATCTCCTGCCAAACTTTCTGTAGCAGTCCGCGGTCGATATCAGCAATGGCTGCTGTGATGCGGGCACGCAGTTCATGCAGTGTTGTTGGAAGTGGTGGTACGTAAACATGATCCTTTACAAGACCCCACATGAAGAAATCACACGGGGTTAGATCTGGTGAACGAGGTGGCCAATGAATGAGTTGTTGATCACCCTGAGATGCACGGCCTATCCAGCGTTGTGGTAAAGCCGTATTCAAATGGTCTCGAACACTGCCATGGTAATGTGGAGGGGCACCATCCAACTGCAGAATGAAATCTGGACTATCCGCTTCAAGCTGCGGAAGGAGCCATTGTTGTAGCATATCAAGGAAAACATGTCCGTTCACAGTACGTTCATGAAAGAAAAAGGGCCCATAAACCTTTGCATGGGAAATGGCACAAAAGACATTCACTTTCGGAGAATCGCGTTGATGTTCCAGAGTTGCATGGGGGTTACCAGTTCCCCAAATCCTTACATTGTGTCTATTCACTTTTCCTGAAAGGTGGAAAGTCGCTTCATCATCACTGTAAACTACCCTCTCATGGAACTCATTCTCTTCCATTAATGCGAGAAAATCAACACAGAAGGACGCTCGCAAAGCATAATCGGCGGGTTTTAAGGCTTGAACCAGTTGCAAGTGGTAGGGTTTCATCTGTAAACGTTTCCGGAGAATCCGCCATACAGTTTTTTGTGGTAGTTGAAGTTCTGTCGCTCCCCGGTAGGTGGATTTCTGTGGACTCCGCACGAAGCATGTGCGAACGCGTTCGACTGTCTCTTCACTCGTCGACGGACGGCCAGTCGATTTTCGTTTACAGATACAGCCTGAATCCCTAAATTGTGTGTACCACTTACGAATGGATCTCCCATCCGGCGGGTCTTTATCGTATCTGGTACGGAAATGTCGTTGAACACTAGTCACAGAGTTGTTTACATGGAATCAAGCACACAGAAAGACTTCTGATCCCCAGTCAACGCCATTTTCCTTTACTGCTCTGCGTTGACATCTTGCGGGTGAACGCGGAACTTTAGAAGTGGACAACTAAACTTTGAGAGTTTACCTTTCATACAATATGTCTCACGATATTATATGTTCATTACATTTCACATAATAAATTTCTGAAAACCTGCACAACATTTTGACTTGCCCTGTATATACAGTCAATATGCCCATTTCACCAATTAATGTTTTAAAATGGTCAACAAGTTTCTACAGCCAAGCTGTCATTCTCAAGACCAGATATTGACTGAAGACAAAATTGATAATAAATAAATAAACAAATTCAGTTAAAAACAAACTACGTCACATGACGCAATCATTCATAAGTAAACAAAACATAATAAAACTAATCCTCTTTTGTTTCAATTCTTTAATTCTTTAATTGAAACAAAAGAGGATTAGTTTTATTATGTTTTGTTTACTTATGAATGATTGCGTCATGTGACGTAGTTTGTTTTTAACTGAATTTGTTTATTTATTTATTATCAATTTTGTCTTCAGTCAATATCTGGTCTTGAGAATGACAGCTTGGCTGTAGAAACTTGTTGACCATTTTAAAACATTAATTGGTGAAATGGGCATATTGACTGTATATATATATTTTAATATTTTATCACCAAGAAGATCACTTGTGTATTAAAAACAATCTATATAATTTGTAACATGTGGCTTTATTGTTGATCGTTGTAATACGCACAGTGTTTCTCTAACAATACTGTCACACTGTTTTCCAGATTATCTACGTGGCGAGAGAAGCTAAGGATGCACTTGTTTCTGCGTACCATCACCACAGGTTGTTCTTCTCATTCACCGAGACATGTGATGAGTTCGCAGAATATTTTATGGCAGGAATTGGTAAATATTGTATTAGTGTGTTTATGTGTGTGTGTGTGTGTGGTGTCATCATCATCACAAATGAGGGAAATTTCGAAGAAGTGACCGAATTCAAGTATGCCTACCTAGGAACAATAATTACAAAAAAAGAATGAGATTCACAAAGAAATTAAACAGGCTGAATTCTATAAATGAATTACAAGAACTCTTGTCACAACTTATAAAAAAAATTAAACTTAAAATATATTAGACTACAATTCTCCCAGTTATATTATACGGATGTGAAACATGGATTCTTGCTTTAATGGAGGTGAAAAGTAACGGTTATTTGAGAATAAAGTTCTTAGGGAAATTTTTGGACCAATGAGAGATGAACGGATAGGCGAATGGATAAGATTACATAACAGTAAGCTACATGATCTTTATAGGAAACCAGATATAATAAGAGTTAAATCTCATATAGAGTACTGCGATGTGCAGGACATGTGGCACGAATTAGGAATGAATGAGGGGCTTGGAAAATTTTTGTAGGAAAACCAGAGGGAAAACGCTCGGTTGGTAGATCAAGAATGAGGTGGGAGAATGACATTAACCATGATTTGAGGAAAGTAGATTTTACAGGGGATGGTTGGAAAACATTATTTCGGGATAGGGATATATGGAGAGCTTATATCCACGCGGCCATGGAACTTCGGGTTCGATAGTGCTACTGAGATAGTTGGTTAATTAAATTGATGTTCAACTTTTATAAGATTCATGATGTGTTCCGTTGAGGTTTATTCAAAATTAATATAAAATTATAGAATATTCACCTGAAAGGTCCGTCTCAACTTAATTATCATTTAACTGTAGCGCTTTCGGGACTTGTCCCATCATCGGCAGGATTCAAAACTGGTGTTTCACTGAAGATCTGGTAGAGGGGGTTACATGTATTGGAACGAACCCAATACATGTAACCCCCTCTACCAGATCTTCAGTGAAACACCAGTTTTGAATCCTGCCGATGATGGGACAAGTCCCGAAAGCGCTACAGTTAAATGATAATTAAGTTGAGGAGACGGACCTTTCAGGTGAATATTCTATAATTTTATATTAATTTTAAATTGATGTTATTGTAAAATTCTTAGAGTATTGTTAACGGATCAAAGCCATGTAACTATTTTATTGGCACTATCGAAACCGAAGGTTTACAACCGCGCGGATACAAGCTCTCCATACATACCAATCATGTAATAATATTTTTCCAATCATTCCCTGAAAAAATTACCTCCCTTAAATCATGGTTAATGTTGTTCTCCCATCTCAGTCTTGTCCTAATTTCTCAGCGATTTCGCTCTAGTTTTCCTACATTGTTTCCATGCCCCTCTTTTATTCTCCAATCGTCCCACATGCCCTACATTATAATCTATGAAATATAACTGTTATTATGTGCGATTTTCCATAAAGATCATATAACTCATTGTTATGCTGTATTATCTACACATGTCTGTTCGTCTCTCTTTGGTTCATAGATTTACCTAACAATGTAATTGTCGACTACAGTATTGCATGCTGAATCTTACCTCTAAATTTCTCCCAGAGAAGCGTGTGATTTACCAACGCTGTGCACAAAATAAAATATCTTGACTTTTTAGCTATAAGGCACAGAAATCAAAGCCAGAATCCAGCAATATCAACCCGTTGTGCGTACAAGTTGGACGTCCCTGGTAGACTTAGAGTGATATGGTGTGAGACGGGACGCGGCGCGGACGGCAGGTAGTGAGGGTTAACTAATCCACCAAGTAAGCATTGTATTACTTCCCTGTAGTTTGATGAGAGATTAGCGCTGGATTTTAATGCCTTACAGTTAAAAGCGGCAGATATATTTTTGGACACGCCCATTGTACATCACAACGCTCCTCTGGAGGAAATTTCGGGATAGGTTTCGGCATGCAATGGTTGATAGTTCACTTGTAAGAACTATATTCTCAATAATTCGTAACATTTTGTTTTCCTAAAAGTAAGAGGTCAAGCTTTGCATCCATATCTGAAAATTGAGAGATTTAGAGTCCCTGTAATTCATAATAGCTTACATTTCAGAGCTGAGCCTATGTTTAATTCTTTCTATACCTCACTCCTGTTTATTTTAATTCTGGGATTTCTTCAAAATTCACCTTTAACTAACTAACTCACTGGCACTATCGAACCCATAGGCTCATGGCCGCTAGGATATAATATCTCCATACGTCCCTAACCTGAGCAAATGTTTTCCAATCATCCCTTGTATAATCTACTTCCCTCAAATCATGGATAATGTTATTCTCCCACCTCATTCTTGGTCTACCAATTGGGCGTTTTTCATCTGGTTTTTCTACAAGAAGCTTCTATGCACCATTTTCATACCCCATACGTGCCACATGTCCTGTCCATCGCAGTCTACGAAACTTAACTGTTCTTATTATATCTGGCTTCCTATACATATCATGTAGCTCACTATTATATTGCAGTTTTCTCCATACACGTGCCTGTTCATCTCTTTTCGGCTCAAATTTTTTCTTAAGATCTTTATTCTCAAATACTCGTAATCTTCTTTTCTCAAAATTTTTCTTCCGATTGAGGGTCTTTCCACTTTTCAGCGGTTGCCCTTTTACCAGCCGGCTGCTGGCCCTTCACATCCACATGTGTCAATCACAGAGGTAGATGATCAACAGCCAGTGTAGGGGTGACATGTGGTTAGCATGTCGAGTCCCCCAGCCGTTATAGCTGGTTCCTCAACCTGGAGCCGCTACTTATTGTAGCTACCCAATTGCCTCACGATGCTGGGTGGGCACCGGTCCCGTACTGGCCGAAATACCATGAGAAAATTTCTTCCCCCATGGAGACTCGAACCAGCGCAAGTCCCGTAGCTCTGCGCCAAGGCTTCCTACCTTAACCGCTCTTAAGATCTTTATTCTCAAATACTCGTAATCTTCTTTTGTCCCTTAAAGTAAGAGTCCTTGTTTCGTATCCATATAATAGAACTGAGAGAATAACAGTCTTATATATTTTCAGTTTAATGTTTTTTGAAAGGAGTTGGGACGACAAGAGTGTCTGTAATGCATGTACAGAATTGAGCCTATGTTTAATTTATTTGTGCATCTTATTCCTATTTGTAATTATTATTCCTAGGTATTTGAATTCAACCACTTCTTCAAAATTTCCCTCAATTGTCATCAGTTGTCCATTTCCATTATATAATGCGCATCTATGTGTGAACATATATTTTGTTTTATTGATGTTTACTTCCGTTCCCAATTTCTTAGTGTTACTCAATAGAGTGTGCGTGTTGGCCCTCAGTATCTCCTCGCTAGCGCTCAATAATACCACATCATCAGCATAAACTAACAGCCTATTAATATCATTCATTGAGATGTTGGCCTTCTTTATTCTACAAATATTTGATGGCATTCTCTAGTACAAAATTGAATAGTAGAGGAGATAATGCATATCCTTTCTTTAACTACTGTGAATTTCAAAAGTATCCGAAAACTGTTTGCCTACACGCACCCTACTCTTTTTGTCATTTAGACACATTCGTATAAGTCTAGCTAACTTTCAAAATTTACCTCATTTGGGAAAATCCGAGAGTCAATTGACTGAAATATTTCCTGGTTAATACTCCACTACTTCTATATTACGGTATTGGTCTTCGGGTTGGTAAATATGTGGCTTAACTTCGTAAAAGCAAGACGATTGGTGGTTGTGACTATGAGATGACTTCCGGATGTTTAGTGGGGCAAAATGCCTCATTATAATCTAATAGTCTGGATTGCAGGCCAAGATCGTGTAGAACTATGCATCATAGTTATTTACTTTACAAGGTTGAGCTAGAAATACATTATAAAATGGAAATTTACAATTAATGACAAATGGGGGATATTTTGAAGAAGTTAATGAATTCAAATACCTAACTAACTAACTCACTGGCATTATCTTAACCGTAGGTCCATAGTCGCGCGGACATGAGCTCTCCACACGTTCCTATCCTGAGCTAATGTTTTCCAATCATCTTCTGTATGATCTACTTTCCTCAAATCATATTTAATGTTATTCTCCCGCCTCATTATTGATCTACCAACTGGACATTTTCCCTCTGGTTTTTTCAACAAGAAACTTCAATGTCCCAAATACCTAGGAGCAATAATTAAAAACAGAAATGAAGTGCAGACATTTTTGGTAAAGATACCTATACTTTCTGCTCACTTATGACTTCCTAAGGCCCATGTTGAGGCGGAAATTAAATGTATGCTAAATTCTGGATAGGCATGCTATTATACATTCCAAAAACTCTTGTCATCCCAACTTTCCTTAAAAAAAAGTTAAATTAAAATGTATAAAGCTGTTATTCTTCCAGATAGGCTATAGCATATTATATGTATGCAAAACATGTACTCTTACTTTCAGAGAGGAGTACGAGTAGGCCTATTTAGAATAAAGCTATTCGGATAAATTTTGGACCAAACACAGACGAACTAACAGGTGAATGGAGAAGATATATGACAGTGAGCTATATGACCTTTATGGGAGACTAGAAGTAATAAGAACAGTCAAGTTTTATATAGTGGGTGCGAAACATGGGCTCTTACTTTAAGGGAGGAAAGGAGATTACGAGTATTTGAGAATAAAGTTCTTAGGAAAATTTTTGGACCAAAGAGAGATGAATAGACAGGTGAATAGAGAAGACTGCATAACAATGAATTACATGGTCTTTATAGGAAGCCAGATATATTGAGAACAGTTAAGTAACGTAGATTGCGATGGGCAGGACATATGGCACGAATGGGGAATGAAAGGCGTGTATGGAAGCTACTTGTAGGAAAACCAGAGGGAAAATGCCCATTTGGTAGACCAAGAATGAGATGGGAGAATAACATTAACTATGATTTGAGGGAAGTAGATTATACAGGGGGTGATTGGAAAACATTGGCTCAGGATAGGGATGTATGGAGAGCTTATGTCCGCGCGGTCATGAAGCTATGGGTTCGATAGTGCCAGTGAGTTAGTTAGTTAGTTAAATTTGATATAGACCAATTTACAAAACAAGTAAAATATGTGAAATCTACAACTTGAAAATACCTACTCTAAAAACAAACGTTTTAGCTTTTTGAGGGTATGAGCCACTAAGAGTAAAAACCCAAATAGAGAATAAAGCAATAGAACAAGTAAGCAATTTTAATTATCTGGGATACAATGTGTCATATAGAAGACTGAAGACTTGTAAATAAAATAAATACATTTAATTACATGTGTGCACCATAAAACGAAGTCTGGAAGGAACTAGAAAAGAATACTTTTAAAATGTTATAAAACAATGGGGGTTCCAACACTTTTACAGGGATCAGAACACTGGGTCTTAACCAAACACCAGAAACGAAGAATAGAAATTCATAAATAAGAGCAGTGTGGCTGGCTATACAATAAAACATCGAAAACTAAATGAATACGTAGGGCCTATATGCGAAAATAACTAAATATATTTAAGCTTTTACATAGAATTGCACAATACATAGATGAAAGGATGGACCACATGAATAGATTGAATAACAATAGAATCCGAAACAGATTCTTCATTTCAAACCACTAGGACGAAGAACTGTAGGAAGATCCAGTAAAACAGCTGTTCCCAACCTTTTTTCGACTCGCGAACCCCTTCCACAACGATCTGAGTTGGGTGAACCATTGACTTTTAAATATAGCTACATACAGTAGTCATGCATAAAATTTAATTCGAAGCAAAAGGTTTAATAACCTTAAATTAACTTAACCCTTAACGATTAAAACCTAAAGTTACTCTAGTTACGGCTTAAAAATTACACAACGTGTAGGCCTAGTTATAGCGAAATCAAATGCATTCCTAACGTTGTTACATAACTGTAAATCAGGTATTCGCGGTAAATTTTAATTTATTGTGGAAATAATGTGATACTTCCCGATGTTACACATTGCAACAAGGGGCATTATAGGATTAATTTAATTAAAAATAATAATAATAATAATAATTAATATTATCATCATTATCATTTACATTATCATAATAATAATAATAATAATATATTATTATTATTATTATTATTATTATTATTATTTATTACAATGCTGCAGAAATTATTGAATCAATAATTGACATAACCTCAATACTCGCCATTAAGAAAAAGTTTTGGTGAACCCCTTGAAATATTTTGCGAACCCCCTGGGGGAGTGGGGTTCGCGAACCATAGGTTGGGAAACGATGCAGTAAAAATGGATAGACCAATTATAACATGAGATCGAAACTTACCTTAAGGTTTATTCCTTGATGCTGATGAGTATGATGGAGTTTTATATACTGCGATGATAGGGCATGTGGCACAAATGGGTAATAAAGAGGGTGATTACAAATTCTGTGTAGTAAAACCAGAGAGAAGCGCCCAGCAGATAGGACAAAAGTCACCTAGGAGAAAATATTAATCATGATTTGAGGGAATTAAATTATAAAGAAGATAATTGTAAAAGATTATCTCAGGATATGGACGTATGGAGAGCTCATGTCCCCGCTGCCATGAAACTACAATGTCGATAGTGCCAGTGAGTTAGTCAGTTAGTTATGAAAATTTCCTTAAAACTTAATAAAACTCGATTTTTATATATGTCTAAATATATATTTTTAGTATAATATGTGTGCTTTTAGGCAACCTTATTTTAGAACAGCTATCGTCGTGAGTATATTTCATGTCTCGTAGACTGAGATTGGCAGGGCATGTGGCACGAATGGGGAATAAAAGAGCATGGAAACTTCTTGTAGGAAAAAGAGCCCAGTAGGTAGACCAAGAATGAGGTGGGAGAATGACATTTACCATGATTTGAGGGAGTAGAATTATACAGAGGATGACTCGAAAAATTAACTTAGGATAGGAATATATGGAGAGCTCATGTCGCGCGGCCAAGAAACATCTAGCTCAATAGAGGCAGTGAGTTGGTTAAGATAAGATAACATCACTATATAAACCGTAATAAAATATAGGTCTAATCTAGCATAAATTATAAACTGATAATAAAAACTGTGCTAAGTGCCATAAAAATCGACTTCGATTTTATTGCTAAAATATAGGATATGTGCCTATGCTAGTGCGGTAAAAACCGGGCTATGTGATATTCAGTCTGCAAGTAGTTCAAACTTCAACCACAAGAATGCGACTGCCCTAACGAAAATAGTAATAAGGACAATGTTTTTTTTTTTGTCAAAACTTACATTTTGGCACATAACTCGGGTTTTGTTTTCAGTCCACAATTATAGAGACTCAATTCCAATCAAATTTCCATCTCAAGTTGTGTTAAAAAATATAAATTATTTTGTTACATGATGACTGATAGCACTAGGGCAACAAATTTTTTTTTTTGTCTCAGAAAGAAAAATATGTGATTCTGATAGTATGTTTTTCTCCTGAATTCAAATATGGTATCGGTTTTTCTCCATCACGCAAGGTTTCCGAGAGACAGGAATTTATAATTTCAAACATTTTAATATTTTCTACATTCGTTACTACACAATATTCGAACATTCGGACTCGCCTAGAAAGTAAGAAATGACGATTTTCTGCTATATTTCGCCTGTGAAGCATCCATCTTGATGGTCCAACAATAATCGGCCAGCATATTAGGATTCCATTTGCCTTGATATCTCTTTTCCATAGAAGAAATCTCCTGAGTTAGCTCATTTGGTTTTATTTTACAATGGACAAATGGACGAAAAAAAGTTTATAAAAACAATTATTTAAATCCATTAGGTATAATTGAAACTGAAATAAAAAAAACTGTGGGTATGGAGAAATTCCGAATACATATTTAAAAACACGATAAAAAACTGCATTAAGTACAGCATGTTGACCAGTGTAGTTATCTAAATCTGTTTACAAATTGTTTTGTAATTTCAGTTGGTTTTGGTTCATTGTGGGATCATATTTTGGGATTCTGGAAACTACGGCATGAAGAAAATATACTGTTCAACACGTTTGAAGACATGAAGAAGGTAAACCATCATCAATACATTTTTTCCCTAAGACTATAACTAACTAAACTGACTAACTCACTGGCTCTATCGAACCCGTAGGTTCATGGCCGCGCGGACGTAAGTTCTCCATAAATATCCATCCTGAGCCAATGTTTTCCAATCATCCCCTACTTCCCTCAAATCATAGATAATGTTATTCTCCCACCTCATTCTTGGTCTATCAACTGGGCGTTTTCCCTCTGCTTTTCTACAAGAAGCTTCCATGCACCTCTTTTATCCCCCATACTTAACACGATAATAATAATATATTACGATGCGAGGTTGGAAAGTGGTTTTTACAGAATCGAGGAAAAATGTTTAAAACCGAGCGATAGCGAGGTTTTTAATTTCCGAGATTCTGTAAAACACTTTACAAACGTTTGTTGTACATTATTTTTTGCGCGATAGTGATTTCAAAATAATGAATAATAGTAAAATAATAACATATTTGTTGGAAATATTTGCGTTCATTATAAACAATTCACTAGCGTTAACAGAGTGGGCGATGTTTATTAGCTGAAACAACAGGAGGTCTTGAGAACAATTATTGATAACATGGCCGCAAGTACGTATTCATTGTTTTATATTGTTTCAAATAAAGTTCAGTTCATTTAAACTGCAGTGATTTGTTTCATATAATGTATAGGCTATTAACACTACCTTTTGGATATTTTCTGTATAAGTTACACATTATACGTAGTATATATAGAGGGCAGTGGATTTACTTCCCGCACGTGGGTGTAAATGTAATATTACAGTATAGTTATTTAGGTTGGCAACCCCGAAATGTAGGAAGTTGAACTTTGAATAATGGTCGCCATTGCTTGTAAGTACGACAAAACGTACTATCGCGCAAAAATAAAATTTAATAATGTCTATGTATAACTGGGAACACGAGTAGACGCTTAAGGTAATACACTACACTCTGGGATTCGAGTCTCTGGCGGTACTAGGCCCAGGAGTGGACTCAGCCTCTAACTGAAACGAGTACGAAATATTTGTTCTGTGGACAAAGGCGGTCGTGACGCAGTGGTGACAACCCGGCTGACATCAAGTGCCGATTGTTTACAAAAGTGAAAGCCTTAACCTCCTACCATTCCAAGGGCTTCCTTAGGCTTGGATTGGATCATTTCATCTTTAAAATTCATGGTAAACCACCCTTGAGGTTATTGATTAAAATATTAAAATTGTTTAAAAAAGGAATTCTGTGCTCGTTAAAGTTCTAGGAGAATTAAGAATGAACGATTTATTACCACCTACAATGAATTCTGCGAACCCGATATGGATATTGAACTTTTATGGGAAAAAATCATTATGGGGTTTAATTTAAGATTAAATTAAACCTCATAGTGATTTTTTCCTATAAAAGTTCAATATAAGTGACGGCTCAAGTCTGAATAAGAACAGTTGACAAGAAAGTACTGAAAATGAAGCCGCCAAGGTTTTGAAACTGCGGTCTTCTTAGGAGGCTGGATATGGGGTGAGATATGAAGCGTTTTAATTTAATCCGATATGGGTATCCTGGAGAAATAAATTTGAATTCAAATTATTATAACTACAAGCATATTTGGCTAGAAGCATAATTAGGCAATACAAATGATATAGGGCCTAAATACAATCGAGAGAAGGTAAAGTTGCAAAAAAAAAACGTTAAGACCTACAAAAAAGAGGCTAATAAAAGGACCAATAAACAAAATTAAGTCGAAAAAGGAATGAAAGGACAAATAAAACTCACCATTTTCTGGCCTATAATGACTAATATATATATATATATATATATATATATATATATTATATATATATATATATATATATATATAAAATGTTGGATATATAAACATAAAATTTAAAAAAATCTTCTACGAGCCCTAGTCATGAACTTCTGGGTTCGTCTGTGTTAGTGAGTTAGTTAATCCAGGATTATTTTTTCTGCTGTTTTAGGATCTGCCCGGAGTTGTAAAGCGCACAGCAGATTTTCTGGGACGCAGTCTGACTTCAGATCAACTGGAGAAACTTTGTGACCATCTCAGTTTCCAGTCAATGAAGAACAATAAGGCAGTGTCTCATGAGGAAGAATTTAGAGCGGTTAAAGATAAACGAAAATCTGAATTGAATGGAGAAGTACAACCCTTCATGAGGAAGGGACAAGTTGGAGGATGGAAGAGTGATCTATCTCCAGAAGCTGCAGAAAAAGTCGATAATTGGTCCCGAGATAAAGTCAAAGGAACTGATTATCCTTCCACAGTTTGACTAACATAAATTATATTGCCCACCGTAGTACAAATTTTAACAATTTCCAACATTGCAAAAAGTTGAAAATAATACATTATTAGAGTTTTGTTTTTGATCATCATCATCAACCGATATCATGACAGCTGTCGTTGTCTTCCGGAAACCAAACGCCATTCCTCTCTGCCCATCCACTGATCTTCTTTCTATCCTCTGATAATCATAGCCGCTTCCACACCCTCTATCCAGGGTTTCTGTGGTCTTCCTTCTTCTTCCTTTCCATTGAGATGTATTCCATAATAAGTTTTGGTAATCTTTGCTCTGGCATTCTTTTGACATGGCCGTAGGCCTACCATTGTAATATTTTCTTTTCTCTAGTGTCTATGATGTCAGGCTCCTCTTGCACACCCATAATTTCCTTAATTTCTTTATTTCGTATTCTATCCATTATATATTTTCCAGCTGATCTTTTTAAACATCCATTTCTGTACTTAACATTATTTTCATTTCCCTGGTAGGAATTTGCCAGACTTTTCAGTGCCATATGTTAAAATGCTCTGAATTATGGTTTGATATATTTGTAATTTTCTATTTTTTTGTCATATTTTTGCTCCACCAAACAGAGTTTAAAGCATTTATTGCTTAATAAAGAAAACAGCCACGCAGAAAAAGAAGAAAATGTTAGAACATAAACGGAAAGAAAATATAGGCCTAATGTAGAAAGCCTACAAAACGAAAGTGTAAAGCATTTATATCAACAAAGATTGAATAAAAAATTAACATCGCATATGTATATATATAAAATCCTATACTGCTTCTAATGCTAGACTGAAACTCCTTACCGTAAGAAATGAGGGACTGCCAGGTATTATCTTCCCTTGAAAGAAATTTAAACCTCTTTCTTTTATAATTGTTTTTTTTCAGTGGATTAATTAACTGTTTCTAAGTTTTTGCTTTTCTAATAATTTTAGTTTAATTTGTACAAATATTTACTTATAATTATAGTCTATACGTTGTGATCTTGTACGAATATTTTCTGTATTTAATATATTTTGCTGTTTGAGTGGGAGAGAAGGTCATGTGGTCTTTACTCTGCCAGTTTAAATGAACCATTACCGTATTATATATATAGTCGGCCGCGGTGGACTAGTGGTTATGCTCCTTGCCTCTGGTCCCGAGAGTCCCGGGGTCGATAGATTTTTTAGGAAGGAAAAATCCAAGGAGCAAGTCCTCCGGGAGAGACTTTAAGCCGTGGGTCCCGAGTCTGAAGATTTTCAGGCTCGTAAAAAATCCTTAAGCCTGAATGAAAAGGCCTCTAAGCAAAATTTACTGAACTTTCCCGTCCTAGTACTACCTTGGTTTCCTAGTTGTCAGTATGAGGCGGAACGCTGACCACGGACCACTCAAAATGACATATATACGAAAACAAGTGTAACTAAATTAGTATGGTTCAAATTCTTCCCTCTAGGGGGAGAGCGCCTAAATCTCTGTAAAGGGAAAACATGGGCTTACAATACAATACAATACAATACAATATATATATAACAGGACCGATAAGTTTTGTAAAAAAATATTTTTTTAAAATAAGAACAACCTCGATCAATACTTTCAAAATTCATGGTAAACCCCCGTTGAGGTTATTGTTTAAAATATTAAAATTAAAAAAAATCATATCTGTTGTATCAGTAGGCCCCAACTAAAACAATCTTCTTGTATCTTGTAAGCCTATGTTTCCCTTAACAGAGATTTAGGCGCTCTCCTCCTACAGGGAAGAATTTGAACCATACTAATTTAGTTACACTTGTTTTCGTATAGATGTCATTTGAGTGGTCCGTGGTCAGCGTTCCGCCTCACACTGACATCTAGGAAACCAAGGTAGTACTAGGACGGGAACATTCGGTAAATTTTTCTTAGAGGCCTTTTCATTCAGGCTTAAGGATCTTTTACGAGCCTGAAAATCTTCAGACTCGGGACCCACGGCTTAAAGTCCGTCCCGGAGGACTCGCTCCTTGGATTTTTCATCCTAAAAAAATTCATCGTACCCGGCCGGGTTTGAACCCGCGACCCTCGGGACCAGAGGTAAAACTAAAACAAACTTTTGTTTATAAAACATCGTCAAACATTAACAATATATCACTACTTATACAATTCAATTCAACCACCGTTCAGTTTGATATATTGATATATAATAATATAGTTAAATAAAATAGTACCTGAAGTCACAGTCATCCGTAACGATAAAATACGTTTAAAATTGTAATGCTGATTTTTTTTGGAAGGTCTTTTTGGAATCGATGTTCCATTCTCAACAGTGGTATCAGAAAATTTCAGCATTACAATTTAAACGTATTTTATCGTTAAGGGCGAGTGTGACTTAAGGTACTATTATATAATTTTAACTTCATTAATAATATAGGAGTCCAAAGGTATGCATGCGCAATATAGTTTCCATTGCAAACACACAGCCTCTGCATATCAACTCCTTTCCCAACCTGCTCGAGGTGGACCTGCTAATCCGAGTAACCCAAATCAAGGTTGTGGTATAGAATCCCTTCGGCGATTTGGGTCGGAGAACTGATGGGAAATTTTATAAAACAATGGCTGTCCCTCTCCTTTTGTATGGGAGTGAATCTTGGATTACCACTACCAAACAAGAAAGTAAAATCCAAGCAACCGAGATGAAATTTTTAAGAAGAGTAAAAGGCTGCACTAGAATGGACCAGATAAGAAACGAGGATATCCGTGAAGAACTGCAGATCTATTCCATAAAAGAAAATATATTTAACAACAATATACAGTGGAAATAACATGTAGAAAGAATGGAAGAAAGTAGATTACCAAATAAAATCTTCCATTATTTTCGAAGAGGAAGAAGAGATGTCGGACGTCCTCGGAAGAGATGGTCTTAGACCTATTAGTGAAGACGGAACAGGCAACTCTTGCCTAAACCAGGAAGTGAAGAAGAAGATTAATAATATAGCCTAGGCCTTTCAGAAGACAGTCTTCCATCATCATCGTCTACAATGGTACTGAAGGTTTTAGTAGATTTTATACAACGGGTTCAAGTCTTTGGGTGTTTGTATTCTTTGCGCTTCTTTTAGGATTTCAGTGTCTTCTACGATGTTAATTTTGTAGTTAATAGTGTTTTTCACTACAAAATCGACATCCTGGAAGACAATGAAATCTTAAAAGAAGCAAAGAACATAAACATGTTGAATTAGACTTCTGAAAGGCCTACATTTTTAATGTTTGACAATGTTTTATAAACAAAGGTTGGTTTTAGTTGAGGATGGCTGAAACAACAGGTAAATATTTTATAATTTTAATATTTTAAACAACATCAATAGCTGCAATCCCTTGGAATTCGCTATATTGAGGACAGGAAGTTTAAGATAACTAAATAGTTCAAAACAGAGTTTTATAGAATCTGAAAGAGTTTCAAGGTTCTGCAGTCATTGGGTGGCAGCCAGGATAGTTTTTATGGACGAAGAGATATATTAATAGGAAGTCCATTTGATACACATATAAATGCAGTTTATCTGTGGGACTGGACTATTACAAAGGTCAGCAGTACATCGAAATATCAGCACTGGAGAAACTTCTAGTCACAAGGAAGTAAGTTTGTAAGCATTTTAATAAATATAATCATGCAAAACATACAGTGACAGTAGTTGAAAGGCCGAAAATGTACCACACATTTTAATATCCGTACTGTTGCAAACAAAGGTAGGAGGTGACATGGTAAGACGAGCTTTTTGCTTTATAAGCCACTAGCTAATACCCGGCGTGCGCTGCTACGCCTAAATAGATTAAAGGTGTTTCTTTCTCTCTTTAGTTGAGTAAGTAAGAAAAATAATTATACATTTATATAGTAGACTTCTACGAATGTGTCTAAATGGCACAAAGAGTAGGGTGCGTGTAGGCAAACAGTTTACGGACACTTTTTAAATCCAGAATGGGTTGAAGCGAGGAGATGCACTATCTCCTCTACTATTTAATTTTGTACTAGAGCATGCCATTAAATCTTTAGAGAATGAGGAAGGGTTACAACTCAATGGTATTAATACGCCGTTAGTTTATGCTGATGATGTAGTATTGTTGGCCGATAGCCAGGAGATACTAAAGGACAACACACACACACTATTGAGTAACACTAAGGAATTAGGACTGGAAGTAAATATCAATAAAACTAAATATATGGTGACACGTAGAAATTCATTATATAATGGAAATGACAGCTAATGACAAATGAGGGAAATTTTGAGGAAGTGGCTGAATTCAAATACCTAGGAACAATAATCACAAATATGAATGAGATGCACAAAGAAATTAAACATAGGCTCAATTCTGGAAATGCGTGCTATTATGCATTGCAGAGACTCTTGATGACCCAACTCCTTTCAAAAAACGTTAAACTGAAAATATATAAAACTATTATTCTACCAGTTATATTATATGGATGCGAAACATGGACTCTTACTTTAAGAGAGGAAAGGAGATTACAAGTATTTGAGAATAAAGTACTTAGGAAAATTTTTGGACCAAAGAGAGAGGAACAGACAGGTGAATGGAGAAGACTACATAACAATGAACTACATGGTCTTTATAGGAAGCCAGATATAATAAGAACAGTTAAGTCTCGTAGACTGCGATGGGCAGGACATGTTGCACGTATGGGGAATGAAAGACTTGCATGGAAGCTTCTTGTAGGAAAGCCAGAGGGAAAACGCCCAGTTGGTAGACCAAGAATGAGGTGGGAGGATAACATTAACTATGATTTGAGGGAAGTAGATTATACAGGGAATGATTGGAAAGCATTAGCTCAGGATAGGGATGTATGGAGAGCTTATGTACGTGCGGCCATGAACCTTCGGGTTCGATAGTGCCAGTGAGTAAGTAAGTAAGTATAGTAATTATTTTTAGGTCCACCGTGCTGATTACTCGGCGTTGCCCGGGAATCTACTTATCCGATCTTCTTGGCATAAATGATCTGAAAGATAAACATGGTTATTGATAAGTTATCCGTAAAATAATGCCCGCCGTGCGTTTCTACGCTTGTCCGGGAATCTAGTCATCCCAATAATCTTGGCATCAATGAGCTGAAAGATAAAAATGGGTATTATGAGTATCAGTAAAAGATAGATACATGCTATCGCGGACTTTTTAATATTTTTTTCTAGATATTCAATTCTATGTACATTAATTTGGTGTATATGTTATGGTTTAGGCAGCGTAAGTCATTTAAGCGTCCAAAACGTTTCGAAAACACATTTTTCACTACAAAGGGTGGTTTTTAAAGTGAAGGAGTTGATTATTACAATTCTCTTATAGCCTAAAACCATCCCGGGAAACTCTTGAAAATTTTGCTAAAAGCCAAATCACAATCGGATGAACGGTGTAGTAGTGCATAAAGGACAGGTAGATAGACAGACAGATAGACAGACAGACAGACAGACAGACACAGACAGACAGACAGACAGACAGACAGACAGGCAGGCAGGCAGGCAGACATACATGGCCTACTTTCGTTTTTATATAGAATATATTCGTAGATTCCATGTCAAATCGGGCAGTAATATTTCTTGCAAATTATTTTTAGAGAATTATGAATGGATGTAGCCGACCGGGGTGGGATAGTGGTTATGTTCCTTGCCTCTAGTTCCGAGGGACGCGGGTTCAAACCCGGCCGTGGTCGATGGATTTTTAGGATGGAAACATCCAAGGAGCATGTCCTTCGGGAGGGACCTTAAGTCGTGAGTCCCGAGACTGAAAATTTTCAGGCTCGTATAAGAACCACAAGCCTGAATAAAAAGGCGTCTGTGCAAAATTTGCCGACTATTTCCCTCGAGTATTACCAAAATTATTCACTAGACGTCCCATCCAGGCGCTAGGCCGACCTATATCTCTCGCTGACATCTATGGGAAAATTAACGTAACTAAATTAACTTGGTCAATAAGTTCTCATTAGGGAGTCCCCTCCCTCTGATACCGGCGCAGGTAAGAAAAGGGCTTAATAAGATTGAAGGGATGTTACCGTTGAGGTTATTCCCTTGAAAACATTTTGAAATTGTTTTACAAATTTCGAATCCTGTGCCGTAGCCGAGTGGTTAAGGCAAGATGCCTTCGCGCTTAGCTACGGGACTTGCGCTGGTTCAAGTCTTCACGGGGGAAGTAATTTTTTCATGGAATTTCGGCCAGTATGGGACCAGTGCCCAGTGAAGTGTGGAGGAAGAGGATTGGGGAGGCCAGGGTTCGATATGGGCTGTAGCACAATGTGATGATGATGATGGGACCGGTGACCTCTCAGCGTCGTGAAGAATTCGGATAGCTACAGTATAATAACTAGCGGCTCCATGATGAGGAAACCAGCTATAACAGCTTGGGGACCCGATGTGCTGATCACATGTCACCCCTACACTGACTGGATGATAGTCTACCTCTGCGATTAACACATGTGGATGTTGTTGTTATGAGTGTAGTGTAGCAGAGGGTTTACATTTTGAAATGTACGGGCTTAAGGAAGTTCAAGAAATACAACACAACAAAAATTGTATTTCTGCCTCATTTCGTTGCATAGCGTATTAAAAATGTGTATACATCAATTTTAAACATTCTATAGACTATGTCAAGGATACCATGACATTTCCGTATTTCAATAGGTTGTAAAATATTTAATTTCACCAGAGATTAAAAAAGATTTGTAATATTTAGAGCTTATTACGTCATAGTAAAAAAGACTGGATAAAGATTAACCTAGTTTCACTATAATTACTAAACTTATTTAAAGAGTAACACAATTATATTTATTTATGTCTTTCTGCCAACATTGTTTGCTATTATAATAAATAATACCAATACAAAATGGATACAAAATTATTAAGAACTAGTCTATATTATTTGCGAGAAGATTTTTCCCTACTTTGTTACAAAAAGCCACACATAATTTACAATATTTAAAGTAAAAGAGTCCTAAAAATAAATTAAAATATTGCGTAAGGATTTATTTCAATAAGCAATTAAAAAGAATAAAAAAGATAACATCTTTAAATAAATAAAGTTTATCTTCTACTTGGATGAATATAAAACATGAACTTGCTACTTCAAGAAGGAAGAAAATATTACAAGAGTTTGAAAATAAAGTGCTTAGGAAGATTTTAGGACTGAAGAGAGAAGAACAGACAAGTGAACGGAGAATACTACATAATAGTAAGCTAGATAATCTTTATGGGATACCAGATTAATAAGAACAGGTAAAACTCGTAAACTGTGTTAGGCAGGACATGTGACAGGAATCGGGAATGAAAGAGGGGCATGTAACCCGACAGAAAGCTCAAAGTAGGTAGGCCTAGAGTGAGATAGAAGAATAAATACTTACTTAATACAGGCTTTCCACTTTACAGCAGTTTGCCTTTGATTCCTGCTTTCCAGAGATTCCTATCTTCCCACTGTCCATCTTCCATACCCCTCTTCATCATGGCATCATGTATTCCCTCATACCATGCTCTTCTACTTCTCCCCCTCTTCCTTCTGCCTGGTACCATCCAATCCAACACCTGTTTAGGCCACTGGTCTTCCGACATCCGTTGTACATGTCCATACCACTTTAGAGCTCTCTTTGTTATCCTATCGATAAAAGTTTCTTGTGCATCCTTTCTTGTCTGATATATGTATTTCGTATATGTTGTAGCCTGGATATTCTCATACTTCTCCGTAATCTATCCATTTCTGCCGCCAAAATTCTTTTCTGCATCCTTTCCAGCTTTCTGATCCATATATAAGTATACTTTCTATTATTGTCTGTATAATCCCTTTTTTTTTGTTTTTCTGGTCAAATTTCTATTCCATAAAAGGCCATTCAGGGATCTAATCGCCTCCCTTGCACAATTTACTCTGTTAATAATATCTTTTTCACAAGTACCAGATTTATCTATTATAGAACCAATATATTTGAATTCTTCAACATGTTTAATTATCATATTATTAATTTGTAGGTCTTCTGAATTTCCTCCGATTACCATATATTCCGTTTTGATATAATTTATCTTCAGTTCACCTGCCTCAAATGCATCTACCAACTTTCTAATCATATATTCTATATCTTCTTTATCTTGTCCTATTATAATCTGGTCAGAATAAATACTTTTTCATATTCATGACGAAACACCGTTGAGGTTACTATACAATATTTATAATATAAAAATATAAAAATAACAATAACCATGACTTAAGGGAGGTAAATTATACAGGAGATGATTGGAAAACACAAGCTCAGGGTATGAATGTGTGGAAAGCCCATGTCCGCATGGCCATGAACGTCTGGATTTTATAGTTTCAGTGAATTAGTTAATACATTCTAATGTGCATTCACAATTAAATATTTTCATGACCGTCTTCATCATCATCACCCAAATCATATATAAGGCTATTTGGTCTGGTATGAGATATTTTTTTTCTTAGGACAGCCCAAAGATCTTTTCATCTGAGGACGGTACTGAAGAATTACTTTTTGGAAGAACTTATGGATTTATAGGGCGAAAAAATCCATGGGACAATTCCTCCAAGACAGAATTTAAGTCTTGGTTCCCGAGTCTGAAGATTTTCAGGCTCGTAAAAGAACCGCAAGCCTGAATAAAAAGACATCTGTGCAATATTTAACCGACCTTCGTCCATCCAAATAGTGCCTTGGTTTTCTACTGTACGACATTTCGTATTATTTCGTCGCTCAAGGTCATGCAGTGAAAGACAGCTAAAGGGATACACTTACAACAATGCCAGCTTTCATTCAACTGTCAAATTAACTCTGGGCTAATATGGTAACTGTAATAATGACTTGTAAGAAAATGAAAAATAGAAAAGCTAGTGGAGTAGATGGTATACCAATGGAGCTTTGGAAATATGGTGGGAAACCACTCTATATTAGATTGGTACACATTTTTAATGATATATGGGCACATGGAATAATACCTCAGGACTGGAAAACATCGTTAGTAATACCCATCCATAAGAAAGGAGAAAAAAGTAACTGTTCAAATTATAGAGGAATATCATTGTCGACAACAGCATCTAAAATATATATATATATATATCCATTTTAAAACAAAAACTTCAGAAAATTACAGAAAATAAAATTGGAGAGGAACAATGTGGATTCCGAAAAGGCCGATCGTGATCGTGTATCGGCGCTATATTTGTTGTAAAACAACTAATTGAGAAGTGGAAAGAATTTAATATCCCCCTATATATATATATATATATATATATATATATATATATATATATATGTATATATTATTTTTAGATTTCGAAAAGGCCTATGATAGAGTCAAACGGGGCATAATGTGGAAAATATTGGAAAGCTACCAAGTCCCCAATAATCTAATAAATGCTATAAAAAGTTTATATGAAACCACATTTATAAAAGTAAAGTTAGATCATGGGAAAATAACATACATTTGAAATTAACCAAGGTTTAAGACAGGGATGTGGACTATCTCCATTACTGTTTATTCTATATCTAAATAAAATTGTCCAGGAGTGGAAAAAACTAAACCCCCCAGGAGTAAAAATATGTAGAGGAAACCAAATACAAACAATAATCTTCGCAGCTGATCAAGTACTTCTAGCGGAGAATGAAGATGATTTGCAGAGATCAGTGTTTAAATTGCAGAATAACCTGAAAAAATACAACATGAAAATATCTGAAAATAAAACCAAATCCATGGCAATCACTGGAAAGGGACTTTCGAGAGAAAAATAATAATAAATAATAAACCAATAGAACAAGTAACACACTTTAATTATTTAGGTAATAATATATCACAGTTTCACAATCAAAATGATGTGGAAACAAATTTAGAAAAATATAACAGATTAAATGGTATAATTAGGAGAAATTTTGGAAAACAAATGAGGAAAGAAATCCAATTGAGATTTCATAATGCCATAGCTAAACCTACTCTACTATACGGAAGTGAATGCTGGACACTTCGAGCAAAAGATAAATCCCGCATTTATAGTTCACAAATGAGATTCCTCCGATCACTAATTGGAGTAACATTAGGGGATAGAATGAAAAGTGATGAGATAAGGATGCAGTGGAATAGTAGGGAAATGGTTGAACATATACAAAATTATCATAAGTAATGCCACGAGTGATTTCCAAATTATCGATAAATTCACGACTCACGAAGTGAGGAGTGAATTTATCTAGAGAATTTGGAAATCAAGAGTGGCATTTGTTAGGACTATTTAACGAATAAAATTAAGCTGTTTACTCACAAATCATTATTTAACTATAGTTATTTTAAAATATTTATATATTTAATGTAAACGGCGATGTTTGAAAACAAATGAGAAACGATAGGTACGCTTCTACTGCTTCTTTTGTTTATCACTGCAACCAGATCATACTATTTATTGCCAAAGGAACGCAATATTGTAAGAATGCTCTCTAGTGGAGAAAAAATGAAACACATCAATCTGTATATTAATTCATTTTTGATGTCGTATGATGTAAATATGACAATTATATTTTTCTCGATTATTACCTGGGAAAAAATACATTTAAGAAAGTGCAAACAGTGGTTTCTTTTTTTGGTGGTATAATCAATTGCTACAAATGTTGACATGTAAGCACTATTATATACAATCTGGTAGCCGTATTTGTTATAGGCTCAGTCACTGCAAAATAACGGTCAGACCTGTTCAGAATATTAAAAAGGAGGAGCTTTGTTTAATATATGATAATCCTAACACTGATAAATATTTCGTGAAACACGACTCTGATTGGTTGTAAAACAGAAATCATTGAAACGTGATTGGTCATTGACTCCCATTTGGGGCATGAGTTAAATAGTCAGATTAAATGGTTCCAACACGTCCAGAGAATGTCAAATTCCCGTTTACCAAAGATGATTTACCACCTCAACCCTAAAGGCAAAAGAGACCTCGGAAGATCCTTCAACCGATGGAAAGATCAGTTTTTGTAGTCGCAGAACGGGCATCATCACCCAATACTGCATGCGGAAGAAGAAGAAGAACAAGAAGAAGAAGTAATGACTTGTAGAATGGAATACGTCTCGCACCGACAACAGCGACATTAAAGCACGTGGTGTCAGTCGCCATAGGGAACGGCTACTGAAAGAAACAACCCTCTCCTAACAGTTGTGGGATGAGAATTACATGACCTTGAGCAGTAAAAGTAAGGCATATCTCTAGTTGGCATGTGTAGGTAAATAAGAGTAACTAAATTAGTTTGTTTAAGAAACTACCGCTTGAAAGTACCCGTATCCCCTCACGAGACATATGGATTATAAACATACGTACATTATTATTATTAATTATTATTATTATTATTATTATTATTATTATTATTATCATTATCATATGACAGGAAGAATATTAAAGAAGATCCTTGATTGGAAAGCTAATGGAAGAAGTGGAAGAGGCATACTTAGATAACGTGGCTAGATGGTGTGAGGAGAAGTATGGAAGCTAAAGATTTGAGGGAAGAAGATGCTTTAGACAGGAACCTCTGACGACAAATCACTTTCGGTTGAAGGAGAAACACTCTATTATGGAATATTCCTAATAAAACATATTATTATTATTGTTATTATTATTCTTAACTAATAAACTGTACTTGATTAACAGGTGGATTCCTAGCGCATTGCTATGAATAACCAAGTAAACGGTTTTAAATTCGAGCATCTTGAAGGACCTCTAGTGGAGAAATTAATGAAATCAATGGATTGGTTATATACCAGTGGTGTCGTAAAGATTACTCCATCTAACTGTTGTTTATTCCCGGAATACCAGAAACATCTAGACTCTGTTCGGCACTTTAAGGTGCTTCCTGATGACGTATGGATTGTGACATATCCTAAATGCGGTTAGTATCAATTATTTTACATAAAATAAAAACCATGTTGTATATACTATGCAAAGTTTTGGTCGATTAGAAGAATGTAGATTAATATATACGTGTAAAGTGATCCCACAACAGGCCCGGAGGCCCTTCGGGTAGTAGGAGGTTAAGGCTCCCACTTTTTCTAGACAATCGGCACTTTATGTCAGCCGGGTTGTCAGCCGTGCGTGACGGCCGTCTTTACCCCCAGAACAAGCGTCTGGTACTCATTTCTGTTAGAGGCTGAGTCGACCCCAGGGCCATAGCGCCGCCAGAGGGTTTGGGTCAGTTCAAAAATCCTGACCCCAACGGGACTTGAACCCTCTACCCTCCGGCTTGTAGCTCAGTGCCTTAACCACTACGCTACGGCGTACAAGATTAGACCTAAATAAATAAGTTAACATAAACTATTCAATCTATTATTATGTGAATTACAAGGCAACTGACGTAACGAATGCAACAAAATAAAATAACTTTATTTTAGGGCACAACTTTTTCTCTTCAAAACATATATATAGTAATTCTGCCCGAAGGCAGGTCCTTCACTGCAATCATAGCATTTTCATGCTATGCTTGCAGCTTTACAAGGGAATTGTAGGTGTGGTAGCTTCCCGTTGCTTTCCACACCGGTGAAGGATGATGATGATGGCCATATGATTTCGGGGAGTGTTTGGGCCTTAAAGTTTTCCTGACATTTGTCTTACAGGTGAGGAAAAACCCCGATAAAAACCTCACCCAGAAAAACTGCCCCGACCGGGGATCGAACCCGGGCCCGCTGCGTGACAAGGCAGCACGCTACCTCGAGACCACAGCGGTGGACATATATATGTGTATATCAATCTCTTTGAAAGAAAACATGGAGCTTCTATCTCTAATAATTATAGCCTACTTAAAATGTGCAATTTTATATCGGCAACTGACGTAACTGTAGAATGATATAGAGTATCCTAATAGTAAAATAATAATCTCTGTGAAGTTTTGAATTTAATTTCATCGAGCAATTTTGAATGTTGTATGAGTAGGCCTATATATTGGACGAGTTAAAAAATTATCATTTTGAGTTTTATGTTCTAATAAACTTCAGTCACAATTTAGATAAAATAAATGTTACTGATGTAACAACTAACGTTTCTGCGTGATGTAAGAGTTTTAATTAAAATAATTTATGTTACGTATTTTTATTATTATTATTATTATTATTATTATTATTATTATTATTATTATTATTATTGTCTATAACATCCTTAAAAAACAAATTAAAGAATTATTTAATAACAAACTAACTTATACATCTCACTGATAGTATTCTTTTAACAATTAATAAATTTAATTATCTATGAAAATAATATTAAGATTAACAAATATTTTATTTTGTTTTGTTTTAAATATTGTACAAACGTAAAATTAGTTTTCTATATCTCATTATTTTTCTTTGTTTTATATATACATTAGACAGGGACAATTTAATATGTCTTGCTTTTATACATTTTATTCTTAGTTTTAGTCTTAATTTTAACTAACATTAACTGGTTGCATTATAGATCGTAATATAATAGATATCTTTTTGATCAAATTTTTATTTACTATTTAATATTAGAGTTCATTGTGATTGTTATATTCTGATGTAATATACAGGGTGGACCGCTCGAATGGACCTAATTTCAATTGCTTGTTACTGGCAAACGGTTGAAGATAGAAACTTAAAACAACGTTCATAGTACAGAAAAACTCACCAAGTTTCGAATCCTGTCGGTAGATGGCACAAAGATACGTTTCTCGTTCTTAGATTTAATTGTTTGTGAAAATGGCGACTCCGCAGATGAAAGCGCAAGCTGTTTTGTGGTGTGCGGAGTTTAAATCAATCATTAGAGTTCAAAGGGAGTTCCGGCGTGTGTTTAACCGTGATGCTCCAACTGCTAGAAGCATAAAGAAGTGGCGTGATACATTATTAGCTACAGGATCTGTGTTGAAGAAGCATGGTGGTGGTCGCAGAGCATCCGATGAAATGGTAGCAAATGTTCAAGCCGCATTTGAGCGAAGCCCCCGGAAGTCATTAAGAAGAGCTTCGCGGGAACTTCAAATACCAAAATCGACATTACAACGGATTGTCCACAAACGCCTCAAACTGCACGCATATAAAGTGCAGTTAGTGCAACGTCTGGAGCCGAATGACATGCCGAACGAGTGGAATTCGCCAATACGATGCTGGACCGTCTCGGCGCTGATCCTGACTTCATGACCAAGATTTTCTTCTCGGACGAAGCCACTTTCCATTTGTCAGGCAAGGTAAACCGGCATAATGTGCGGATCTGGGGATCGGAGAATCCTCACGCTATTCAAGAGCATGTTCGTGATAGTCCGAAGATGAATGTTTGGTGCAGTTTGTCACATAATAAGGTCATTGGACCGTTTTTCTTCGCCGAGAAAACTGTTCGTGGTACCACATATCTTGACATGCTGGAGCAGTTCTTCTTTCCACAAATTGAACAACTGCAGCCTAACATCGTTTTCCAGCAAGATGGTGCTCCTCCCCACTGGTCCAATGAAGTTCGTACGACTTTGGACAACATTTTCCCTGGCCGTTGGATTGGTAGGGGAGGACCAATCGCGTGGCCCCCGAGATCTCCCGATTTAACACCACTGGATTTCTTTCTCTGGGGCTATGTCAAAGATAAAGTTTACACCACCCCAGTCAAAGACCTTCGTGATCTTCGTGAGCGCATCATAGAGGCTATTGAGAACATTCCAGAAGACATACTCCAACGTACTTGGCAAGAAATTGTTCATCGCTTTGATATCGTCACAGTGACTGCTGGGGCTCATATAGAGATGTGGTGATCTGGATATCAAAACTTGGTGAGTTTTTCTGTAATATGAACGTTGTTTTAAGTTTCTATCTTCAACCGTTTGCCAGTAACAAGCAATTGAAATTAGGTCCATTCGAGCGGTCCACCCATGTTTGCCCTGGTGAGTGGAAGAGAAGGCCACATGGCCTTAACTCCACCAGGCTAAATAAATAAATCTAAAAATCTAAATCTATTATTATTATTATTATTATTATTATTATTATTATTATTATTATTATTATTATTATTATATATTATTAGTCTATTATTGCAGCGGTGATCTAGAAGTTTTGTTATTTGTCTCTGAACCCGAGAGTCTCGGACTGAAAACCTACCAGGGTCGAGAGAGTTTTAAGATAAAAAAATTCAAGAGACATCCTCCGGGTGCGACTTTAAGCCGTGGGTCCAGAGTCAGAACATTTTCCGGTTCATTATAAAAAAACTCAAATGAAAATTAGTGCCTATGAGGAAAATTTAACCGACTATCCCCATACTGATAATATCTTAATTCCCTACTAGAACTCTTTTTTCATTGAGGCGATGTGCTGATCACATGTCACTCACTGACGTTTATAAGAAAATAAATGTAAATAAATTGGCCTGTTAAGAAACTCTAGGGAAGTCACTCGTGTCCCTAAGCGGGACGAACGGGAATAGATCGTCATATCATTACGTATTCCTTGTGCTGTAGTTACCGTCCTCTTTTATTATCATTACTTTATTATTTCTGCTAATTTTATCATCGTTATCGTTCTCATTTATGGCAGCGAATCCTTGGCCATTCAACTCCAAGATAAACGACAGTTGACAGCTTCAGAAATGAGATTTGTTGAAATAACGTCTCGTTACAGTTTTGTGAATCATAAGAGAGATATTTTAATTGCAGAAGCATTAAAAATTACAATTTATATTATATACTAGCTGGCCCGGCGAACGTCGTATCGCCTTTAAATATTTTTACGTTAATTTTTTCTGCCCGAGGGCAGGTCTTTCACTGCAATCATAGCATTTTCATGCTATGCTTTGCAGCTTTACTAAGAAGTTGTATATGTAGGTGTGGTAGCTTTCCGTTGCTTTCCACTCCGATGGTGGGTGATGATAATGATAAGGATGATGATGATGGACGGTTGATTTTCGGGGACCATTGGGCCCTAAGCTTCCTGACATTTGTCGTACAGGTGAGGAAAAACCTCGTAAAAATACCTCACCCCTAAGCCTGCACCGACCGGGAATCGAACCCAGGCCCGCTGCGTGAGAAGGCAGCACGCTACCTCGAGACCACAGCGGTGGACAATATTTATATATTTAATGTAAATGGCGATGCGATGTTTAAAAACAAATCAGAAATGTTTGGTTATGTTTCATTACTTTATTCACTGCAACTTGATCATATTAGTATTATTTATTGCCAAACAGGATAGCAGTCAGCGATAACACACTGGATCGCAATCGGTTATCGCTGATCGCAACATTGTAAGAATGCATACATAAAACTGTATATTATAACCAACGTTATAGGTTATTAATTCATTTTTTAGTAAACTCAGTAAAATCATTATTTAAAAAACAATTAATGATCACACAATTATCAAATGTGTAGTTCGAAGGAATCTGTTCATTATTTTTTACATTCGTCAGTCACTGCAAAATAATGCTCTGACCTGTTCAGAATATTAAAAAGGAGGAGCTTTCTTTATCACAAAAGCAGGAGCTGGTAAAGAGAAATCGATAAAGAGAGGGGTGAAACACGACTGTCATTAGTTGTAAAACAAAATTCATTGAAACGTGATTGGTCAACGACTCCCATTTGGGGCACGAGTTAAATTATCATTATAATTGTTTGAAATAAATAATTATTATATTTATTATTATTGCACTCATATTTCTTGAAGGAATAAATAACTAACTAGGCCTATAAATAAAATTAGTTATTCATTTATTTAACCTGGTGGAGTTAAGGGATCATGTGGCGTTCTCTTCCACGCAACAGGACAAACATGTGTTACATTCAAATACAAATATAATAATATTAGATACTAAACGATTATTTGGTCAAACTGAACAATAATAAGAATAAAGTCTAATAACACAATAAAGTCAAATATTATTAAAATTAAAACAATAACAAATAAACACAAAATGAAAAGAGCTCCTATCTACTTTACATGAAAAAAATAGAAGGAAAATATTAAAATGTAATGAATTAATCTATGGGTTATATAGTGCCTACGTAAAAAATTAAAATATTGATAAATCTCGATACCATTTTCATGAAATAAAAGGAAAATAAATTATGAAGTGTTAAAATAATACTATTAGTGAAAAGTTTTTGTTAATAAAAAAATCCTTCAGTTTTCTGAAATACGGATCTATTCAGGAAGAAGGAACAGACTTCAAACATTTATTTATTCCAAACTACAAAAAATACAATCACAATTCTAACGTTCTAGAAAGATAAAGTTTGAAGTTCCGATCACGACCGCAATGGCACTGTTGCTTGAAGTTGCGATCACGGTCGGAGTGGCGCTGTTGGGTTGGAAGAGGAGGAGCAGAAGATCAACTTCATCGCCGGTGGCTTCCCAGGTCACCAGATCTAACCCCGTGTGATTTTTATCTGTGAGGTTACATGAAATACCGTGTTTTTATCCATCCCTTATGCCTGACACTCTTGAAAATCTGCGACATCGAATTGTTGAAGCTGTGAATTCGGTAACTAGAGACCAGCTGATTCGTGGCGACAAGAAATGTAATACTTGGTGCTCATATTCTTCGTCTTCCTTCCAAAAGTATTAGGCCAAGGCCTGTTACGATCCTATAGAAAAATTTCCCTCCAGCGTTTCATAGGACGGCCCAGTGATCTTCGTCCTCTTGGTATATAATTATAAACAGCTTTGGGGATCCGATTTGAACTCATTCTTTCAAGATGGTGTTTCCAATTTAGTTGGTACTGTTTAATATATTCCAAAATTGGCAAAGTCTTCAATTCTTTTAAGATATCGGTGTTCCTTTTCCGATCCCATCTGGTGTAACCCGCTGTTCTGCGCATGAATCTCATTTCACAAGCCGCTATTCTGCTTTCATGTTGTTTTTTTAGTGTCCATGCTTCACTACCATAGGTCAACACTGGTCTAGCCAAAGTGTTATATAAACGTAATCTGGTGTTTTTTTGTACAAGGGATGGTTTCATAACTTGATTAATAATTCCTAAACTTTTATTATAACTAGTAATTTTTTCAGGGATATCCTTTTCATCCCAGATAGAGAGATAATATCCAAGATATTTAAATTGATTAGATCTCTCTAAAATTTTATTCTGGAGACAGATTTTACTTTGTATGGGGTCTTTTCCATGAAATGCCATAATTTTAGTTTTGTTAATTGATATTTCCATATTAAATTTGGCAGCTATTTTTTGTAAATTATAAATTGATCGTTACAAATCATTTTCGGAAAGTGCCAGAAGAGCTAAATCGTCTGCAAAAAGAATAGCATCGAGTTTGAGGTTCCTATTGATGGATATATATCCTCGTTGTATTTTCCTCCATTCATTTATTAATTTATTCATGTATATAATGAAAAGCCCCGGTGAAAGTTGGTGCTCATATTAAATGCATAAAATAGTGTTATTTGGACTTTTCTCTTTCCAGGAACATTGGGATTTTGTTTCTAGTTTTTTGTAGTTTGGAAGAAATAAATGTTGTAGTCTATTCCTTCTTTCTGAATAGCCCTGTATATCCAACTAGGACTATAGTGTTATAATTAAATAATTATATTTTTGCAGGAACAACTTGGACCCAGGAGCTCATTTGGCTGCTTCTAAATGATTTGGATTTTAATAAAGCTAGTAGTATTAATCAAATTGAAAGATCTCCATTCTTTGAGTAAGTATGATCTTCAGCGGCATACTTAATACGATGATAGGCCTACAAGAATTAAAAAGACCGTTACGCCGCTACGAGGTACAGACATTGCGTAAACTAAGCGAAATTTTAGGCAAGTTCAAGTTACGTTTCGATTTGTCTGGTTTATAGAATATATTTATTTTCTTAACACTAAAATTGGAGAAACACTAATTTCTCCTGCCAGTTATTTAAATGTTTTCGGACCGCAATGAAAACAAAAACCTAATTTTAGCGAATTCCATAGGAATGAAGCTATTGATGATCTCATGAAAATATTTTTGAAAATTTATTTAAAAAATATTCATTAATTCTATAATAGCAGTTTTTCAAGAATGGGAAATATAAAAGCTTGTAGTTGCAAAATCAGAGAGAAATCGCCCAGTTGGTAGACCAAGAATGAGGTTGGAGAATATAATTAACTATGAATTGAAGGAAGTAGATTACACAGGGGATGTGTGGAGGGCTTATGTCCGCGCGGCTATGAACCTACGGGTTCGTTAGTACCAGTGAGTTAGTCTATCGAAAATCACCATGAATATATATATATATATATATATATATATATATATTATATATATATTATTTATTTATTTATTCAACAAGTTGAAATGTATACAACATCTTCCAGTGCCCAGTATTAAGTTTTGATTCTCTTCCTCCATTCATCTCTATCCCCCTGTCCTTCATCAAATTCACAATTCTTCTATCCGTATCTTCTGAGATCTCCCTATTCTTTTATTCCCATTTGGAACAGATTCCAACTCCTAACTGGTAATATATCTTCATTCATCATCTTCACGTGTCCAAAACATTGCAACTGTTCATTTCCCATAAATCGTTTATTTGTTTCGTTAAAGTTCATTTTTTCTCGGATAATAATGTTTCTAATCCTGTCTAATTTAGAGCATCGTACAGATCTTAAAAAATACATTTCTGCAGATAATTTTAACTTTGTCATTTATAGTCCACGTTTCTGAACCATGGGTCATTAATGTCTTACTGTTGATTTATAAATATGGATTTTAGGATTTTAGTTTCTTTGAATATCTATTTGTCTCACAAAATTCCATTCAATATTGCTATTGCAGATCGAGCTTTAACTATAATTTTTTTTGTTATTTATAAATTACTGTTTCTGTCTTCATTTATTTTAACTCCCAAATATTTAATTGTATTACAAATATTGATGGTACCTTTGGAATCTTCTAATATCATATTTTCTGCATTATCTCCAATTACCATTTCATGATTTGGTACAGCTTCAAGTTTTTGACAAAAGGAAAAAAAAAAAAAAAAAACACTATCTAACTACTGGGTTCCAACCTCTTAACTTTTTATTGTGAGAACTCCGGATGACACGAGTCCCTGCCATTCTTAATAACAAACATTTTCAGAGTTAAGCTTATGTTTAATTTTATCTCATTCCTCTTTGTAATTCTTTTCCTAGGTATTTTAATTCAGTCACTGCTTCAAAATTCCCATCATTTGTCATTAACTGTCCATTTTCTATGTAATATATTTCTAATGTGATCACAAATTTATTTTTATTTACATTTACCACAAGCTCCAGTCATAGAGGAAGTTCGGGTAATGTGGACCTTTCGGTTTGAGTGGACCCTGTTAATATCTTCTTTAATTGGTGCTGCCCTCGAACAGAAAATATGTTATCTTCTTGTCCTCATCAACTTTGACAGTTTATTTTATTCTTTGAATGAAGAAGGGTTTATTTGTGATATTTATGAAAACATCCATTTTAAGGGGTTTTCAAGCTAAGAATTAATTCTTAATTTCTGCTATTGAATACTATAAACAATAATAGGTATATATATGCACCAGAACAAGGGAAAAAAATAAAAAAAATGAAAAAATCTATAAAGAACTTCAAAAAGTAGTGAATAAAATAAATAAAAATGATTATATAGTTATTGGAGGTGATTTTAATGGAAGAATAGTGTGCCATCCTATACCTGATATAATTGGTACACAAGGAGAAACAATATAAAATGATAGTGGAAAAGAACTTAGACAATTTGCAATATTTAATGGATACAGAATTACTAATACCTATTTTAAAAAGAAAGAAATGCTTAAGTACACCTGGTCGGCTAGAGGATTAAGATCAATTATTGATTATTTCTTGGTAAACAGAAAATTGATACCCTGGGTCACAGACGTAAGAGTATATAGAGGTTTCGATGTAGGAACAGATAATTTTCCTTTGACATGTAATATGAAATTATTAGAAAGATGGAGGAAACCAACAACAAGAAACATTTACAATGAAGAAACATATAAAGTGAATTTATTACAAGAAGAAAGTATAAGAAAGTTGTATGCAAATAGATTATCTGAATATATATTACAGCGAGAAATAAATAATAATATAGAAGAAGAATGGAGCAACATCGATTGGACTCTAAAGAAAGAGCATATGAAGTTCTAGGATTAAGAAGGAAAAATTGTAAGAAGAGAGGATTAGGAATATGGAATGACGACATTAAGACAGTTATAAAGGAAAAGAATAAAGCATATTTACAATATTTACAAAAGAAAACTGAAGAAACAAACGAAATATATTATAACAAAAGAAAGGAAGCAAAGAAAATTGTTAGGAAATCCCACCAAGACAGTTGGGATCGATATGTATCTAATCTAGAACATGATCTACATGGACGACAATGGACTGCTTATAGAACAATTAAATATTTAAATAAATCAGAAAAAGAAGCTGCATATATACCTACATCAATATCAGAAGAACATTGGATAGAATATTTCAGAGAACTGTGGTACAACGAGAATGAAAACGAAGAAGAACCAAAATGTGAGAATTTGAACGTAGATAAAATACAAATGGAAGAACTGGAAGAATCGCTCAAATTAACAAATAATAGAAAAGCTAGCGGCCCAGATGACATTAATTCAGAACTAATTAAATATGCAGATATATTCTTTAAATTAAGATTCTTGAATTTTCATAATATGTGTTGGGAGAATCACAATATACCAGCAACATGGAGGCAAGGTATAGTAAAACCAATTTACAAGAAAGGAGAAAGAAACCAACCATCTAATTACAGAGGCATTACCCTCCTAAATAGTGCATATAAAATCTATGCTAGAATAATAGCAAAACGAATACAACGAATTACTGAAGTAACACTAGCAGAAGAACAAAATGGGTTCTGCAAAGGAAGATCTTGTACCGATGGAGTATTTGCCCTAAATCAGATAATAAACAAAAGACATGGAAAAAACCTAGAAACACATTTGTTATTTATAGACTTAGATAAAGCATTTGATCGAGTAAACAGGGAAATATTGTGGAATATCCTAAAAGAAAAAGGCCTCCCTATTCAGATTATAGAAACTGTTAAGAGCTTGTACTATGGAACAAATATTTGTATTGACCCTCAGTTGACTAAAAATAAGACATTTTTTCAAATAAACCAAGGAGTACGACAAAGGTGTTCACTCTCACCTATATTATTTAATATTTATATGGACGATAGCCTAAAAAAATATAAGAAGGTTTTAACTAATGAAGGAATATTAATTGATAATAAAGATAAAATGAATGCTTTATTTTTCGCTGACGATGTTGTACTTTTAGCAGAATCTGAAAATGAGCTCCAAATGTTAGCATATAAATTTACTTTAATAGCCAATAGATACAATTGTAAAATATCAATAAATAAATCCAAAGTAATGGCATTTATTGGTAAATATGGAATTAGATCAAAAATTGTACTGGATAACAAAATAATAGAACAAATATCACATTTCCAATATTTAGGATGTGATATAACTTATAGAGAAAATAAAGATATAGAAAATAAAGTAAATAAATTTCAGGCTATTTGTGGAACCATAAAAAGAACCTTAGGTCGGAAAACAAGGAAAGATACGAAACTTAAATTATATAAAACAATGGCTGTTCCTTTGTTGTTGTATGGAAGTGAAAATTGGATAATGAAATCAAGGGATAAAAGCAGGATACAGACTGCGGAAATGCTATTTTTACGTAATGTGAAAGGATGCACAAGAGCGGATAGAATAAGGAATGAAACTGTACGAGAAGAATTAAATATATATAAAATTGAAGATAAAAACAGCGAAAATAATAAGAAATGGACAGAACACTTAATGAGAATGAAGAACGAAAGAATACCAAAAAGAACCTTCCTGTATAATCCCAGAGGAACAAGAGATGTTGGCCGACCACGTAGAAGATGGACTCCACTTTTAACTTCGCCGGAACAGGCTGCATAGCCTAAACCTTGTAGAAGAAGAAGGAGAAGAAGAATACTATAAATATTGAAAAATCTCCTAAATGTATTACATTATGTAGATGCTGTTTTAATGTACTGACGAGTTTGGTTTGATATTATGTGATATGGCTGCTGTATAAAATAATTAACCATAACAAAGGAATTCGGTTAATGTGGACCCTCCATGAGGCGGTTAAAGTGAACCTGGGTCAACTTTAAACGAATACTCGTATATTTTATCAATGAGGACGCTATCAGTAAAAAAAACCATGCACTTAATTAATTTTATTTACTATCTTTGTAATTTTACTAAACACAAAGACCGTCGCTCTCTGCAAATGAATGACGTGTGAATGTTATAACCAACAATAATTTTTCAAAACATTAAATAAGTATCAACGCTTTTTAATTAGATCAGTCATAAATAATTTCAGATTAATTTGTACTTTGTGTATATATTAATAGAGTAAATTAACTAAAAAATAGTCTAAAAGCTAGCATGGACTCTGGGGTCCATTGTATCTGAATGTGGAGGTAAAAGTGGACCTTTCTTGTAAATTAAAAAGTTTATAAATTATGAAGATGTTTACACATTTGAATAAAATAACAATACTATTTCATAGTTATAACACTAATGATAATCACTGTAATTAAACAAAATTATCCCTTAATTAAAAGAAGAAAAACAACAAATTCAAAATAGGGGTCCACATTACCCGAAGTTCCTCTATAAGAATGGTACATTACAATATTTACATGTGTTATAGGTTCGGCTGCTTGGTGGATAAGGACGTTAATTCTAAATATTCAGTTGATACTCTGAAAGCTTCAAAGGAACTAAAATCTCCTCGTTGCATCAAGTCTCATCTACCAATAGAACTTCTACCAGAGCAGTTGTGGACTGTGAAGCCCAAAGTAAGTGTAGGCTAATTCTGTAACTGAACTGCACCCGAGCCCGAGCACTTGCTCATTCGGGTGTCAATACTTTGTACAACATTTATTTGTGAATAATATTAATTACCACATCATATAACTAACGAACTAATTAATTCACTGGCACTATCAAACCCATAGATTCATGGGCGCGGACATAAGCTCTCCATACATTCATATTCTAAGCTTTTGTTTTCCCATCATCTATTTACCTCAAATGATGGTTAATATGATTATCCCGCCTCGTTCTTAGTCTATCATCTGGGCGTTTTCCCTCTGGTTTTTCCAATTATAATATATATATATATATATATATATATATATATAATGTAATAATTCCAATTATAATATAATTATATTATAAAGATGCGGAACATGGAACCTACTTTAAAGAAGGAGAAAATATTAGGAGTATTTGAGAATAAAGTTCTTAGGAACATTTTTTGTCCAAAGAGAGATGAACAGACAGGCGAATGGAGAAGACTTCATAAACAGTGAGTTGCATTATCTTTATAGGAAATCAGATATAATAAAAACATTAAGTCTCGTAGACCGCGATGAGCAGCACATGTGTCATGAATGGGGAATGAAATGTGGGCAAGAAAATTGTTTGCAGGAAAATCAGAGGGAACGCGCTCAATAGGCAGGTCAAGAATGAGGTGGGAGAATTACATTAACCATAATATGAGGTAAGTAAATATACTTAACTCATAAGAGATGATAGGAAAACATTTAATCAGGATAGGAATGATGATTGACTAGTGGATATGTTCCTTACTCATGATCACGGGTTCCTACCTAATACTAATTTCATATACAACCAATTTTAATGGATTTATTACATTAATTACCCTTACATCAGTCCTAGTTGGAACTATTGGAGGGTATAACCAGATTTCAGTTCGTAAAATCTTAACCTATTCATCAATTATCCACTTAGGATATTTTTTAGAATGGAAAAATTCAAGGAGCAAGTTCTCCTGGAGGGACTTTAAGCCCTGGGTCCCGAGTCTCAAAATTTTGAGGCTCATAAATGATCCTTAAGCCTGAATAAAGAGGCCTGTAAGCAAAATTCACTGACCTACTCCATCCTAGTAATACCTTAGTTGTCTGCTAGATGTCTCGTTGGGCCGGTGTGTTGACCGCTTACTATTAATGACATCTCTACGGAAATTAGCGTAACTAAATTAACTTGGCCCAGTAACTCCTAATAAAGTAAAGGCCCCTACATCTTAGTAACACTTTAGTTACCTATCAGATGTCTCATTGGGTCGATATGTTGACCGCATACCATTCATGACATCTTTATTGAAATTAGCGTTACTAAATTAACTTGCTCTAGTAACAAAGGTGAGGCTAGTGACCAACATTGAGCTGTTACGCATTGTAGATAGATAGAGATGTATGGAGAGCTTATTTCCCTAGTGGTTCGATTGTGCCAGTGAGTTAGTTAGTTTACTTTTCTATTGTATATGAATAACTTGACTTTGTATATTAATTGCAATACTAGTGGTCGCCCAGTGGTCGAAACTCGGCCATAAATAACACGTCACTTTATATACAGGGTATATATTTATGTTGGAGTGTAGCTGATGATGGTGTGATAGTATTCTAAATTAACAACCAGCATCGTAACGAATTTTGGTAGTTACAATAAGTGGCGGCTTCACGTTGAGAAAACCGACTATAACGACTGGTGGACTCGACCATGCTGACCACATGTCACCCCTACTCTGGCAGGACGATAGTCTACAACTGGGTTTAACATATGTACACGTATTACGTCCCTGTAATTTAAATGGGACCTTTGGCGCTGGATTTTAAGTGCCTTGCAGTTAAAAACGGCAGATTTTTTTGACATGGCCTTTAGCCATCACATGCTTCTTTTGAGGAAATTTAACTCTTGCACCATGGAGATTTTCCTTAAACTCTGCCTTGCAGTTAAAAACGGCAGAACTGTTTCTAATTTGTTATTGATAACACTAAATCTCATCAATAGTTAATAAAGAAAAAAGAGAAGAAAATCGGTTGACAAACGGAGGAGAAAAAGGGGTAGATTTGATCTTCTTTACATATTAATGTATAGATTATGTTTATATAATGTAAATTTAACACTTTAAATTTGCAATATTTTCTTTGGTAGGATAATGATGACATATTAATTAATGTGTTACAGATTATATACGTAGCAAGAGAAGCAAAGGATGTAGCAGTGTCTTACTATCATCACCATAGATTTTTCCAAGGATATACTGGAATATTAGATGATTTCGTAGAAGCCTATCTAGCTGGCATAGGTAAAAACCCACAACTAATTATACTCGGACCAACGGATCTGTGCCCCTTAGCGCTGGCATCGTTCTTAGAAAAGTGCATGTCAATACTCGCAACATTTCACCACACTCCCCTCCACTACGTCAAACAACAGCTATCGGATAGGGATGTTGTCAAACTTCCCCCAGTGTCATGGCTCTTGAATATTGAACAGTGCAAGGTTGGAGTCAAGTTGACAACATTGAAGTGCAAGTGCAAGAGACAGATAGAAATTCAGGGAGGGAAACAATTTGCAGAGGCAGAAGAGGAAGTAGGCTTTAGTTCTCATATCTTACGGGGGCACAGATCCGTTGGACAGACAATAACTCACTGGCACTATCGAAGCCATAGGTACATGGCCGCGCGGACATAAGCTCTCCATACATTCCTATTCCCAGTTAATGTTTCCCAATCATCATCTGCATAATTTACCTCCTTCAAATCATGGTTAATGTTATTTTTCTACCTCGTTGCACTATCTACTGGGCGCTTTATTTCTGTTTTTTATACAACGCCATAACCCTTATTTTATTCCCCATTCGTGCCACGTGTCCTGCCCATCGTAGTCTATGAGACTTAACTGTTCTCATTATATCTGGTTTCCTATAAATAACACTGTTAGTAGTGTAGTAGTGTTTTCTCCATTCAACTGTCTGTTCGTCACTCTTTGGTCCAAACATTCTCCTAAGAACTTTATTCTTAAATACTAGTAATTTTTTCCCTCCCATAAAGTAAGAGATCATATTTCTCATCAATATAATGTAACTTAAATGGTTTGTATGCAGATACAAAAAGGAAAGCTGAGTTAAGGAAAGAGTGGAGAATGCTAAGTTTGGAGTGAAAGACCTGCTCTTGAGCAGAACACTATGAAAAAATGTAACTGGAATTAAATTTTGTAATTTAATACTTCTAAAAACTTCACTTTTTATTTTAAGTGTTTTTAAGATATATTAGTAATCGATTTCGTATTCGAAGGGCAAAAAAAAAAAAAACCTAGAGAAACGTGCTTTTAATTGCGCATCACCCATGCTTCCCTAACTGTGTGCCAAAATTTGGAGGTAAATAAATCCGTGACTAAACCGTATATTTTACTGTTTCACACCTTAAAGTATAGTGTTTCCATGAAGAATCTAACGACACCTCAAACTTAATTTCGACAAAATAGTGACTAATCTGGTGTTCTTTCCCTGTATCCTTCATTTAATGTTTAGTTTCAAACCGGCTACACACTAGCTTAATTGCATTTTTTTTAGGTTTGCTCATATAGAGTGAAAATGTTTAGAAATAACGTTTTGTTATTTGTAAGTTCACTCTCCTTAATGTCAGCGAACAATGTTGTGGAATACACTGTGAGAGATCATGAAGCACATTATAACCGAGATTAGAGTAGTGGTGTTACAGTAATATTGAATTAAAGGATCTGTACCCATTTCCGAAAAACATTAGACTGAACAAAACATTTTTTATGATAAAATCTGAGTAATTAGAAATAAAAAATTATTATACTCTCTTGTTTAGCTATTTCTGCTCTAGTCTCAAAACATTTTTGGTCACATATATGCCTACATTTTATACTCTGTATAAAAGTATCCATTGGTAATATAATATAGCTAAATATATTTCGTTTGATATATGCATATATATATATATATATATATATATATGTGTGTGTGTGTGTGTGTGTGTGTGTGTGTGTATATTGTACTATGTCATCAAGTTCTCTTTTATGACATTTCTGGGTTTTCCCCCGGCATTTGTTGCGGAATTGTAATCAATTTCTTAGGTGGGGGAACCTGGAAGGCGGAGTTACTTTACCTGGATGATATAACGGGTGATAAGTGACAATGAAACGCCAGGGGAGTCATTAAACTAAACTTAACCTAAATTCCAGACAATAGACAACCATAGCAAAAATTCCCATTAGGAAAAATCCCTATGATCTGACCGGGACCTCATGAACTGTGGTTAGAAACGCTGACCATAAGCACATGAGGCTGGTCGTAATTGAGATATTGGTTTTGTTAATTACTCTATGTACCTTTTTTAGTTATGAATACTGTTAATTACTCTATGTATTTTTTTTTCAGTTGCATACGGTTCAATATGGGATCATATTCTAGGCTTCTGGGAAGTTCGTCATGAACCCTACATTCTTTTCAACACTTACGAAGAAATGAAGAAGGTATAGATAATTTAACATAAACACTACATAAATTTACATTATTAAAATACAAATAAACCTTAGCCATCTCATCATCGTCATGCAAGACGCTACAGTCCAAAATGGGCGTTGGCCTTCATAATTCTTAACCTTCATTCTCCTCCTTTCATCAATAATTGATCTCCTATTTTTTACAATGAAGCAAAGAATAGCTATCCTCCTTTACGACAACCAACCATCTTCTTTATGGTTATCCAATGTGTCTGTTTGTAAAAATTGCTCCTTTCATGGTCATTTTTGAGATACTATTGTATTCAGTCCGTTTAACATGTCCAGTTATTGTAATCTATAAATTTTACAAATGTAGTCACATCGGTTTCTGTATATTTTTCATACAATATCCATCCATAGTAATTCTGCCCGAGGGTAGGTATTTCACTGAAACATAGCATTTCCATGCTATGCTTTACAGCTTTACTAGGGAATTATAGGTGTGGTAGCTTCCTGCTCCTTTCCACACCGGTGAAGGATGATGATGATAATGGTGGCCGGATGATTTTCGGGGACCGTTGGGTCCTAAGCTTCCTGGCATTTGTCTTACAGGTGAGGAAAAACCCCGTAAAAACCTCATCCAAAAGCCTGTCCCGACCGAGAATCGAACCCGGGCCCGCTGCGTGACAAGGCAGCACGCTACCTCGAGACCACAGCGGTGGACTCATACAATAAAATCCTCCAAATACCATAGTGTTTTATGGGTCCAGAAGTCCTGTATCTGTTTATTCATATATGCTCTGAAATTTGTACATTGAAAAAAGCTTAAAATAAGATTTATTTCGCATTGGTTATTCTATTTTGTATCTCTTATAATTCATTATGCTTGTTATGGATTATAGAACAAAGGAATTTAAAATTCCAGATAATATAATTTTTTTTCTGTTTAATAATAAAGTATTAGCCTTGTTGCTGGGGAGAGCGCGATTGGTTCAGAATCGATAACTGTTCCCTGATTATAGTTGCGTTTGAGCAAATCAAATTTCTCTAATTTAATCTCATAACTTATGCACAAAATCGCAAATCTTCTTTATTTATTTTACAATAATTCACTCTATAAACACATATGATTTTCTGCTGTAAGAATCTCTTACAAACACAGTTATATTTTAGTTCAATTCTTCACATTCGCAACAGTTCTAATACGGAAAAATTCTTGCTTGGAGATCACAATGCTCTCATTGTCTTTCGAATAACGACCGGTCTCCGTCCGGTCTTATATAATTGGCGAAGCTGCCCACAAATTTCCAGAAATGGGCGGCTAGCCTACGCAGGACGCCACTAGAACAGTCGCGAAAGCGACCCTTCCAGAAAACACGTCTGGAGAGATCGCTTTCGTTTTGTACACGTGATTAATATTTTGAATCCAAATCCATTATGCCATATAAAGCGAGATTTGAGTCTTTCCGTCACTCGCGAAATTCAAAGGCGACCATTTGAGCAACCGATCAACTATGCGTCACAATACATTATTCGTAAATTCGTAAATTCTAACATACGGGCAAATGACAGAGTTACATATTTTAACATTTCTACACTTACAAGGTTTATACAGGGTGTAACATAACTCGACGGCAAAATTTCACGAATGAGTTCCTCATATGGAGAGAATAAAAAAAGTGTATTACAATATGGGTCCGGAAATTGATAATTGCAGAGTTATTCAAACTTTTATGAATGTTAGGTTATTAAGGTTTACAGGAGTTATTGACAGTCTGTTTTCTGTTGATTGTAGACTGCATGCAAGCATTCTTCATTTGTGTACATTACAGCAGCCTACAATCAACAGAAAACAGACTGTCAATAACTATTGTAAACCTTAATAACTTAACATTCATAAAAGTTCGAGTAACTCTGTAATTATCAATTTCCGGATCCATGTTGTAATACACATGTTTTATTCTCTCCATATGAGGAACTCATTCCTGAAATTTTGCCGTTGAGTTATGTTACACCCTGTATAGGCCAAATAGGCAGATAATTTATTTCTCGTGTAAAGAACATATGAGGACATATAATAGAAATCTTAATACTTCTAACTATGCTAACTATTTACATCAATTTGAGAATTGTTTTAATTCAAATTGTAAAGTTTTACAAGTTTGTAGTAAAAGAAAATATATTTTAGAAAATTTAGAAATAAATACATTAAATAAAACTAATAAGTTATTAAATTTACAATTAGATCTAAATGTTTCACCTCTGTTAAATGTATAAATTAAAGGGAAAATGCATTTTATACATTACTATATAATTTGTTTACCTTCTGTTTATATTACATTGCTTGGTTACATTTGTTTACATAGTTGACTACATTCTACGACATAGTGGTACGTTTACTTCCAGTCATAGCAGCGCCGTTGCTGTGTCTCACGGGCGTAAATACTAACCATGTATAGCCAGAAACAAATAGGAAATGAAGCACTTACCCAGCTCACTTTGGGTAATTGCACTGCACTTCTCGACGCCACAGACTGACTTGAAACGAATGTACGCGAATAACACGGGATTAGATCGCAAATCATCCACAAACGAAGCAGGTCAATGTTCTGCTGTGTTGGATAGAACTCATGAATAGAAATTGCATTTGTATTTATGGCATTCGTCTCATGAAGATACAGTGCTATGAAAAAGCTGTTACGAATGTTAAACTACATATTTATGAAAATTATATAAAATTTAATAGTTTGATTTATATGTCAACATACTTTTTTCTTAATGCTATATTCTGACTTTTTTATTTGAATCTAAATTTGTATACACATGCAAGATTTAAAATTGTGTTCTATATTTTCAGGATCTTCCTGGAGTTATTAAGAAAACTGCGAAGTTCTTGGGCCGAAGTTTGAATTCAGAACAAATGGATCAACTCTGTGAATACCTGAGTTTCGAATCAATGAGGAAAAATCCAGCCGTCTCTCATGATGAGTTTAGAAATATATTTGAAACAAAAGAAGGGATCAAGAATGAAATTCAGCCATTTATTAGAAAGGGACAAGTAGGAGGATGGAAGTCAGAGCTGACTCCTGAATTGGCCAAAAAAATCGATAAATGGACTGAAGAGAGATTAGAGGGAACTGATTATCCATTTCTTTCATGAACTTCATATTGTTTATAATGTTAATTTAAAATTATAGATTGTGCTAGAATAACATGAAATAAAATATAATTTAGTAACAGAATATAACTAATTTGTAAATTGCAAACACAATATTGGAAAAAATTTAGTTTACCTTCTCCAATAAACTTAAGTCCTACAGTATAACAGTGAGCATGCGCAAAAGTTTGTAGAGTTGTCGGTAGATGGAACCACATATCTATGAAGTTCTACAGAAAGTTTATAGCGTTGTCTCTAGATGGAATGACATATGCGTGAGGTCCTTCAGAAAATGTATAGTGTTGTCGCCAGATGACAGCACGTAGCTGTGAAATCGGGATGACAAATCTTCGCAGTAAATTCCCAAACGTTTATTAGAAATGAATATGCATCAAATTCCTCCTTCCTAATCCAAGAAAATAAATTACATGTAGCCCTATATTATTTAATGGAGTGTACACTAATAAGATGTACAACAACTTGTCCCATCCGAACTTAATAATATGAGGTGAGTGAACATCCATTTCTTAAAACAGATTTTTTGAATGTTCGTTATTCGAATTTCGCAGATATCTCCACCATCTAGTGGATGTTTCTTTCAGCTTTCGAGCATGCGAATAACGATTATGCAGAACTTGGGAGAAATCATTTCGTACGTTGATAAATATTTAATAATTGTAAACAAATGTTGCAAGTATCATTGAAAACTTTTAAAATAGTACGAAATGGTATTGAAGACGGGATAAGTGTAGAGAAGTACATTATTACAAGAATGCAGTATGGAGAATCAAGTGGAATGTAATCTAAAGTTGAACCAAAGTATGTAATAAAATAAATATGTTGCAGTATTATAATATCATCAGAAATGTATGTAGATGGATCATCGGTTGATTAATGTCTTCGACATCGTCTGATTCCTAATAGCCAATTTTGTCGGTCCATCCCATCTCCTGGTTGTAGATGTTTCTCCTTCAACAAAAATAAACTTGTCCAACAAAAATAAAAAATCGAAGTCCACACAAAATAACCCGAAGTAGGGAACGACTTTAGATGGTTTTCGCAATCTCTTCCCTGTTAAACATTATATGCTTGAAATTATGACGTGTCAATGATGTAATTAGAGTTAAAGTAATGACTCCAAAACAGTTTTCGCGTCACGTAAATCATTATTTACTCTTCGAATGCATTCGGAAATGTTCGCTTTCCTTAGCCTCCATTTTGTTACACATTTTTATCGATATCTTTTTTAAAAAAATGAGGTTATGAAAACGCCTGGTCTTTTATTGTGAGTAGTTAATATGCTTTGCTTTTATTGACTGAAGACATATCAAATTTTAAACTTAAGGTATACTTGGTTTAAATCTAAATTAATTTTCAAAATACAGCATGCGTCTCCTACATACGAATAAAATGTCGATGTCCTACCTTGAGATGCGGTCAGCATTTCCAATAGATAGTTTGATAGATTCAGAATAACTCACTCTGTAACAGAAATATAATAATAATAAATAATAATAATAATAATAATAATAATAATAATAATAATAATAATAATGTAAAAATAATGACAGAAGACATATTTTCAGCAAAAATACTAGTTGCCTGTTGGTAGGAGAAGAAGAGTACGGCCAAATATAACATGAAATGATGGTGTTTCGAGCAGCGTGAGGAAAAAAAGGATTCGACGATGGAGACTGGAATGACAGAGAGATGTGGAGGAGAATGACATTAGATTAACTGGGCGCAGGAAGATGTTGTGAAAGCTTTTACTTAAATAAATAAATAAATACTTACTTACTGGCACTATCGAACCCGTAGGTTCATGGCCGCGCAGACATAAGCTCTCCATATATCCCTATCTTCAGCTTATGCTTTCCAATCATTCCCTGTATAATCAACTTCCCTGAAATCATAGTTAATGTTATTCTCCCACTTCATTCTTGGTCTACCAACTGGGCGTTTTCCCTCTGGCTTTCCTACAAATAAATAAATAAATTAATTAATAATAATTTTATTCATATACAGATTATCAATGTTCACATATCTTTATGTACCCAAAGTTTTATTTTCCTTCTCCATTCGTCTCTATTCATCCACTCATGTCCTCCAGTCCTCTTGTTCTCATTCTATTTCTTATTTCTTGCATCCACGAGTTTCGAGGTCTTACTTTCCTTCTTCTCCCAGGTGGACACCATCCCAATGTTTTTTTTCTGGGTAACCTTTCTTCTTGCATTCGTCGTACATGTCCATATCAATTCAATTGCTTGTATCTTATATAATTTACTATTGAATATATAATATTAATATTTTCTCGTATGACAGTATTTTTTTGTTGTTGTAATTTTGAACATCTTGCTGCTCTACTCAAGAAATCCATTTCCATCGACATAAGTTTTTGTTCTAATTTTTTTTTTGTTGAATTTCCAAACTTCAGCTACATATATGACAGTACTTCTCATTATTGAATTATATATTTGTGTAACTTATTTTTTCTGGTTATGTGAAGGACCTGCCTTCAGGCAGAATTACTATGGATGGTTGGATATGTCTGTTCCATAAGGCTCCCCATTTATCATTGCTGTTTTTTTCTCTATCTTTATTTATTCTGTTCTTAATATCACTTTCTTGTTTATCCTCTTCTTACACTTTTGCTCCCAGATACTCAAATTCTTCACATCCTCTAATATAATAATAATAATAATAATAATAATAATAATAATAATAATAATATATAATAATAATAATAATAATAATAATCTCAATGGAACTATCGGATCCGGAGGTTCATGGCCGCGTGGACATAAGTTCCGCATATTTCCCTATTCTGAGCTAATGTTTTCCAATCATTCCCTACATAATCCACTTCCTCAAATCATGGTTAATGTTATTCTCTCACTTAATTCTTGGCCTTCCTAACGGGCGTATTCCCTCTAGTTTTCCTACAGGGAATTTTAATGCCCCTCTTTCATTCCCCATTCGTGCCAAATATCCTACCTATCATAGCATATGAGATTTAACTCTTTTTATTATATCTGGTTTCCCATAAAGATCATGTAGCGTACTGTCTTGCTCTCTTCTCCATTCTCCTATCTGTTCCTCTCTCTTTGGTTTAAACAATTTTCTTAAAAACTGTATTCTCAATCAATAATCTTTTCTTCTCCCTAAAGTAAGGGTCCATGTTTCGCATCAATGTAACTTCAATATTAACGGTTTTGTATATTTTCAGTTTAACGTTTTTTGAGAGAAGTTGGGACGACGAGTGTCCCTGTAACAAACAATACGCCTAACATGCATGTTTTATTTTAGGAAGTAATATTTTGAGGTTCTTTTCCGATTGAGGGTCTTTCCACTTTTCAGCGGTTGCCCTTTTACCAGCCGGCTACTGGCCCTTCACATCCACATGTGTCAATCACAGAGGTAGATGATCAACAGCCAGTGTAGGGGTGACATGTGGTTAGCATGTCGAGTCCCCCAGCCGTTATAGCTGGTTCCTCAACCTGGAGCCGCTACTTATTGTAGCTACCCAATTGCCTCACGATGCTGGGTGGGCACCGGTCCCATACTGGCCGAAATACCATGAGAAAATTTCTTCCCCCATGGAGACTCGAACCAGCGCAAGTCCCGTAGCTCTGCGCCAAGGCTTCCTACCTTAACCGCTCGGCTACGGCGCGGGACGAGGTTCTTTTAATTATATTATTTTGAGTCTGTAGATATGAATCGAAACATGTTCAAGAACAAATCAACATTAATATTGAGGTAAGATTAACAGACTCAAAATAATATATTAACATGCATTTCCGGAATAGAGCCTATTTTTAATTTATTTCTGTATCTCAGTCCTGTTTCCTAAGTACTTGAATTCAGCTACTTCTTTAAAAATTCTCTCATTTGTCATTAACTGTCTATTTGTATTACGTGATATATTTATATTTGTGTTTATATATTTATCTTTCTTAAAGTTTACCTCTCGCGCCAATTTCTTAGTGTTGGTAGAATAATGATAAAAAATAATTTTCTTTCATATTCTTAGTTTAACCTCTCCTTTTTGGCACTTTACATGTGTCATGCAAATTGGTCTTTACTGTGACATATCGGGAGAAGTTAACCTTTGAATCGCATACATAATTTTTGACCACATAAAAACACGAATGGCCTCTCCGTATGATACCAATCGGTTAGACGCGCGCGCTAATTACCGAGAATTATCAGTAGTTAATTTCTCATAAGTTTCAATAATTTTGTGTCATTTAAATATATTTTATATGACATTCCATCCATCCATCCATCCATCCATAGTAATTCTGCCCGAGGGCAGGTCTTTCACTGCAATCATATCATGTTCGTGCTATGCTTTGCAGCTTTACTGGGGAATTGTAGGTGTGGTAGCTTCCCGTTGCTTTCCACACCGGTGAAAGATGACGATGATGATGATGATGTTAAGGATGATGATGATGAGATGACCATATGATTTCGGGGACCGTTTGGGCCTTAAAGTTTTCCTGACATTTGTCTTACAGGTGAGGAAAAAAACCGATAAAAACCTCACCCAGAAAAACTGCCCCGACCGGGGGTCGAACCCGGGCCCGCTGCGTGACAAGGCAGCATGCTACCTCGAGACCACAGCGGTGGACTATATGACATTGAACGTAAAAAAATTATAAAACAACTTTGAGAAATTTCAATTTTAATATAAACTTAGCTTACGCATTTCAGTCTCTTCTAATATTAAGTGTGGGCAGGAATTATATATTATGCTTATGTCCTATCAGCTTACTCGACATAGTGTTACAAATTCCCTATAACTTCCTCCATTCTGTAGCTATGGCAATAATTATTAGCGAATTCCTATGGAATTAAGCTGTTTTTATAGATCTTCACCGAACCTATTTACTGGGTCATTAGATAAGTAATGGCAACACTGCTATAACATCACAAAAATCGATTTAGGTTAGGCCTACTTATCACATTGCGAACTTAATTTATAGTTTCTTGCCAAATCAACTATACGTTTCCAAATCCTTGGAAGACGGCACACTCCATCTGTAGCACCATTTCTGGATATCTCCTTCGCTGATCGATCTAGAGTTTTCTGGATATCAAATTTTGATTGAAATGGAATGCCTCATAGAGGTTGAGAAGGGCTCCTGTCTGGTGCATTTTGTGGATATTCCAGTACATCCCAATTCCATCTTCTAAACAAATTCAACTGAACATATTTTTAGAGCGGTATTATCATGTGAGAAAAAGTGAATGTATTCACAAAATAGTACTATTTCGAGACTTTCAGTATTATGGATTGATACAACAAAGTCTGCTCAACAACATACTACAAGATTGCAATGGTCACCGCTAGGATCGCTGATTTACAACAGTGTTGCCATTATTTATCGAATGCCCTAGTAGTAGGCTTATAGTAGTAGATTATACAGGGGATGGCTGGAAAACATTAGCTCAGGATAGGGATGTATGGATACTTTAGTCCACGCGGCCATGAACCAGCGATAGTGCCAATGAGTTAGTTATGGGGTTGTAACATTTAATAAAATTGTTTCTGAAATACCAGATTGGCCACGAAAAGAAGCTCTCGCAAAATTTCGGATTGCAACAGGACATGACTGTCTCGCTACCCACCTTCATCGTCTGGGAATATTGAACAATCCTCTCTGTATGCTGTGTAGGACTGGTGCCAATATGGATTCTGCCCACCTACTCCACTGTTCTGCACTAACAACTGCTACACTCCATCAACGCTACTGGGAGGCAAGAGGGAAAATGATCCCACTGCAAACCTCCTAATTTTAGATTATTCTATTTATATTTTATAGTGTTCTTATGCTATTGTTTCTATTGTGTATAGTTATTATACATATGTTAATAAGGTCTGTCATTTGGGTAATGTTCTGTATTTCAAGTGCCCTGCATTAAATAAATAAATAAAATAAATAACATTTAATGAAGAAGAGAAAAATGAAGAATAAGAGTGAATTGTGAGAAATTCTGTTTATCTTACATTTGAACTAGAACTGTGTTAATTAAAGCGACCTTGACTTCTTGCATGACTTTCTGTTAAAAACAAAACAAGAACTTTAATCTACAACGTAATATATTTCCACGCCTACTTGGATAATAAAATTGTACAGAGTTCTAGGTTATTTCCGCAGAAGTCTTCTCTGATATTTCCAGCAGCACTCTAGTAATTCTTTAAGTTTAATTCATATCCAGGTACTTTTGACTGAAAACAGGTAAGTTTTACGTTACCAGTAAAGATATTTAGGGAAAATAATTAAATCAATTACTAATAAAACATCACGCATTTTATTAAACGACATTTTTATTTTTTCCGTGCCTACTTCAAAATGTTTTAATCGATATTCTTTAGGATTTAGATATGAACATTTCAAGTAGGCCTACTCTGAATAATACTCTAATTTTTAGTTCTTTTGCGTGAACGATTCCGGGATTGTTTTTATGAAGAAATGTTTGTCTATATAATGTTTTACAACATTAGACCAGCCTCATGGGCTAATTGTCAGCGTTTCTGGCTATTGTTCATGAGGTCCAGGGTTCGATTCCCGGTCAAACCATAGGAATTTCTCCTAGGGAATTATTCCTGTAGTTGTCCATGGTCTGGAATTTAGGTTAAGTTTAGGTTAAGAATTCTTCTGGGGCTTCATTATAATTTATCACCCATCATATCATCGGGGTAACGTAACTCCGCCTTTTAGGAGCCCCAACTTCAGAAGTGGTTTACATTTACGCCAATGCTAGAAGAGAACACCAGAAATGTAAAATTACATTTTGAGATATACAATTTATTTAACATTAGAATTATAAGGAATACTGACCTCTCATATTTAAAAAACAAGTGAATAGAATTGTAAGAGGCAATAAACTAAATCCTATCTGTATATATTGTTAGATAAAAGATGTCAAAGAAGGATGAATTCCGAATAGAAGAAGTTCAGAGCAGAGAAATTGAAGAATTTGTAAAATCAAGTAGAAGGTTATATACAAATGGTATGGTAAAAATATGGCCTCCTGGGTGCACACTTTTCACCGAATACAAGAACCATGTGGAAAGAGTCCGGCAGCTGGAGGTGCGACCAGATGACGTCTGGATTATCACCTATCCAAAATGTGGTGAGTAATAATAACAATAATAATAATAATAATAATAATAATAATAATAATAATAATAATAATAATAATAATAATAATAATAATAATAATAATAATGAAAATTATTCGTGTGCTTGCCCATGGTCTGGATTTAGTTAAGTTTATGTTTAAGAACTCTCTTGGCGCTTCATTATCATTCATCACCTATCATATCATGGAGGTAACCTAACTCCGCCATCCTGGAGCCCTAATTTAAGAAGTGGGTTACAATTCCGCCATGCTAGGAGAGAACACCAGAAATGTCATAAAGACAACTTTGTGGCATTGGTAAAGTAAAGTAAAGTGATCCCACAACAGGCCCGGAGGCCCTTGGGGTAGTAGGAGGTTAAGGCTCCCACTTTTTCTAGACAATTGGTACTTTATGTCAGCCGGGTTGTCAGCCCTGCGTGACGGCCGCCTTTACCCCCAGAACAAGCATCTGGTACTCATTTCCGTTAGAGGCTGAGTCGACCCCAGGGCCATGGTGCCGCCAGAGGGTTTGGGTCAGTTTAAAAATCCTGACCCCAACGGGACTTGAACCCTCGACCCTCCGGCTTATAGCTCAGTGCCTTAACCACTACGCTACGGCGTGCCCCTGTGGCATTGGTAAAATAATAATAATAATAAATAATAATAGTAATTATTATTATAATTATAAATTATTATTATGATTACAAATATATAAATTATAATAAATTGTGATAATAATAATTATTGTTGTTATTATAGGCTAATGATAGTTTTATGATGTGATAAGAACAATTAAGTCTCGTAAAATGCAATGGACAGGAAATGTGGCATGAATGGGGAATAAAAGAGGATTAATGAAAATTCCTTGTAGGAAAATCAGAAGGAAAACACGCAGTGGGTAGGCTAAGAACGAGGTGGGAAAACAACATTAACAATTATTTCAGGGAGGTAAAATATACAGGTGAAGATTGGAAAACATTGGTTCAATATAGGGAAGTAGGCATATGAAAGCAGATGTCCGCGAGTAATTAAATTATTTTGGTAAGATAATTTTATTAGTCTCGCAATTTAAATCTGAGATTGAAATTTCTGTAAGTTATGTTATTTCGGGTTTATGGTTTTTAGGTACTATAAATTTACGATACGGAGTCCGGATTTATTTTTCTTCCGAAGTAGTATTCTACAACCTTTAAAACCTATTAATCTAGGCTGGATTTGATTGAACCCGGGAATCAGAGACGAGCCTCAGGGACAGAACAGTTTGTTGTGTTAATAAACTTGCACATGTTAATTTACTTTGTCTTCAACTTTGCAGGCACCACGTGGACTCAAGAAATGACTTGGCTATTGTTGAATAACTTAGATTTCAACACAGCAAAGAATATCAGATTAATTGAGCGATCGCCATTTATGGAGTAAGTATAGTTACAATTTGTTAGTATAGTATCTACTCCTACTAGAACATTCGATAAGTAATGGCAACATTGTTGTCAGCGATCCTAGTGGTGACCATTATAATCTTGTAGTATGTTGCTGAGCAGTCTTTGTTGTATAAATATGTAGGCTTAATAATGAAAGTTACGAGATAGCAATATTTTTATGATACATTCACTGTTACATTTAGTAAAGTAATATCGTCCTAAAAACATTTTTTTGTTCAATGCCACCTGTTTGTCATTCGACATATCAGGTATTCTCTCCTGGCATTGGCGTATTGTAACCCTCTTCTGAGGTTGGGGCGCCTGGTTACGCTGCCCCAATGATATGATGGGTGATGACAATGGGTAATGGTGCGCCAGGAGAGGCCTTAAACCTAAACTTAATCTAATGAGGTGAATATGATATTGATGATAATGATGGCCAGATGATGTTCCGGGACCGTTTGGACCTTAAAGTATCCTGAGATTTGTCTTACAGGTGAGGAAAAACCCCGCAAAAAAACCTCACCCAGGAAACTTGTCCCGAGCGGGGATCGAACCCGGGCCTGCTGCGTGACAAGGCAGCACGCTACCTCGAGACCACAGCGGTGGACTCCCTAAAAACATGTTAAGCAGAATTTGTTTAGAAGGTGGAAATAGGAAGTACTCGAACATCCACCAAATTCACCAGACATGAGCCCTTGTGAATACAACTTATTCTCGAAGAGGCATTACATTTCAATCAAAAGTTGATATCCAGAAATATCTAGATCGATCTGATGAGATAGATATCCAGAAATTGTGCTGCAGATGGAGTGCTCCATCTTCCAAGGATTTGGCAACGTATAGTTGACTTGATTTGTGACTGTAAATTGAATTCCTAATATCAAAATTAACATAAATAATTGTTTGTGATGTTATAGCAGTGTTGCAATTACTTATTGAATAGCCTAGTATCTAACTAAATCTATGGTTTACAAAACCTTAAGGTTCAATGTTGCTATCACTAAGATATTTAACTATTTCTTTGGTCTATTGAATAAATTCATATAATTTATATTCATTTTCCTAAGATAAAGTGATCACATAACAATGAACTACATGGTCTTTATAGGAAGCCAGATATAATAAGAACAGTTAAGTCTCGTAGACTGCGATGTGCAGGACATGTTGCACGTATGGGGAATGAAAGACGTTCATGGAAGCTTCTTGTAGGAAAGCCAGAGGGAAAACGCCCAGTTGGTAGACCAAGAATGAGGTGGGAGAATAACATTAACTATGATTTGAGGGAAGTAGATTATACAGGGAATGATTGGAAAGCATTAGGTCAGGATAGGGATGTATGGAGAGCTTATGTCCGCGCGGGCATGAACCTACGGGTTCGATAGTGCCAGTGAGTAAGTAAGTAAGTAAGTAAGTAAGTAAGTAAGATAAAGTGATCTCTTTACAGGCCTAAGTAGGTAAATGGGTTAGTTGAAGGTTAACGCACCCCTTTTCTAGATAATTAGCACTTTATGTCTGCCGGGTTTTCAGCCCTGCGTGACGGCTGTCTTATCCTTAGAACAAATATCTGGTACCAATTTCTATTATAGGCTGAGTCGATTCCAGGGATAGCCTATGGTGACGCCAGAAGGTTTGTGTCAGTTTAAAACATTGTGACCCCACCAGGACTCCAACCCTACATTCCGGCTTGTAGCGTATTGCCTTAACCAACAACACTACTTCGTGCCCCCTTCAATTTCCTACATCCATTCGAATATTATACTCCCATGTATGTCCAATATTCCTAATGACTTTTCGCCATTTCCGATTAAACTTTTTGAGAGTCCATCCAAGATGAAGATCTGTTACAATTGGCTGCTTACAAACTAAATGCAATATGTAGCGATTATAATTTTAAAACTTTAACAAGTAAAACAAAAGTAATGGCAATTTGTGGAAGAAATATTCTGCGTGCAAAAATAGTAATTAGAGACGAAATTATTGAACAAGTATCCCACTTTAAATATTTAGGATGTGACATCAGCTGTGGGTATGATAAAGATATTCAACACTAAACACATCAGTTTCAAGCTATTTGTGGTACAATAAATAGAACATTGAATAATAAAGCCCATAAACAAACAAAATTAACATTTTATAAAACTATGGCTGTCCCTGTCCTTTTGTATGGGAGTGAATCTTGGATTACCACTACCAAACAAGAAAGTAAAATCGAAGCAGCCGAGATGACTTTTTAAGAAGAGTAAAAGGCTGCACTAGAATTGACCAGATAAGAAACGAGGATATCCGTGAAGAACTGCAGATCTTCTCCATAAGAGAATAGATATTTAACAACAAGATACAGTGGAAAGAACACGTAGAAAGAATGGAAGAAAGTAGATACCAAATAAAATCTTCCATTATTTTCCAAGAGGAAGAAGAGATGTCGGACGTCCTCGGAAGAGATGGTCTTAGATCTATTAGTGAACACGGAACAGGCAACTCTTGCCTAAACCAGGAACTGAAGATGAAGATGACTTTTTGAGAGTATTTCTACTGCCGTCCAAGGACTACCTAAATCTTCTGGACCTAATAACCCTGATAAAATTAGAACATCGATAGGCCTATAAAATAGGAAGTTCCTCAAAGTGAAGCTTCTTATACTCTAACTGGCACTATCGAACCCGGAGATCATAGCCGTGCGGACATAATCTCTCCATATATCCCTATCCTGAGCTATTACATTCTAATCATTCCCTGAATAATATTTATCTCCTCCAAATCATGGTTAATGATATTCTTCCATCTCATTCTTGACCTATCTACTGGGTATATAGTTTCTATGTATTTCAGGATGCAGCTTCGAATCTCATCGCTGCCATTTCCCGCAATACTCTCATCCCATACAAGCATATACCCATATACAGAGTGTAAATGAATTTACCGCACAAATTAAAATGTGTACAGAGGTGTATTATATAAGCTATTTGAGATAATGAACAAATGGCCTACGAATAATATGACCAAGTTATGATTAAATTTGTAAAATGGTTGGCACGCCAGTGAATATTTCAAATTAAAATATACATAATATTACATAGGTACTGTAACTAGCAGCATGCATGCGCCTTTAGATCAGTGGTTAATAACAGTCTTATTATTGATGCAAATGTAAGATTGATGTATCACATTCGAAACTGCCTAAAGTATGTGTACATTCCTTTATTATGCCGGTTAAATCGATTCAGACCGGTTCTGTGGGTTAAGAATGGATATTGGAGGCCACTTTGAGTTAGGTTAGGCCCTTGGAGGTCATTTTGGGTCAGGATAGGCCCTCGGAGGCCACGTTGTGTAAGATTAGCCCTCTGGAGCCACTTCGGGTAAGGTTAGGCCCTCATAGGCCACATTGGGTTAGGTTACGCTCTTGAAGGCTACTTCTGGTCAGGTTACGCCCTCGGAGGTCACTTTGGGTCAGGTTACACCCTCAGAGGCAACTTTGCGTCATATTAGGCCCTTGGAGGCTACTTTGGGTAAGGTTAGGCACTCAGGAGCCACTTTGGGTAAGTCAGACCCTCGGCCGTCATTTTGAGTCAGGCTATGGCCTGGGAGGCCACTTTGGGTCAGGTTATGACCTCGGAGGTAATTTTAGATCAAGTTAGGCCCCGGGAGGGGATTATAGGTAAGGTTAGGCCCGGGAGGCCACTATTGGTAAGCTTAGGCCCTCGGGAGTCACTTTGGGTAAGGTTAGAAGTCTATCGGCCACTTTCGGTTAAGTTTGCCCCTGGGGCCACTTTGGTTTAGGTTAGGACTCTGGACCACTTAGGGTTAGGTTTGACACTCGGAGGTCAGTTGGGACTGTGTTAAGCCCTCGGGGCAACTTTGGGTAGGATAGGCCTCCGGGGACCACTTGGGTTATGTTAGGCCTTCGGGGGCCACATGGTGGTAGATTAGGCCCTCGGGGGCCACATGGTGGTAGGATAGGCCCTCGGGGCCACTTGGAGGTAGGTTAGGCCTTCAGGACCACTTTGGTTTGTTAGGTACTCGAGAGCCACTTTGGATAGGTTAGGCTCTCGGGGGCCACTTGGTGTTAGGTTATGTCTTCGGGGACCACTTGGTATTAGGTTAGGCCCTCGGGGGCCACTTGGGTTAGGATAGGCCCTCGGGGGCCACTTGGGTAAGGTTAGGCCCTCGGGGGCCACTTGGGTAAGGTTAGGTCCTCAAGTGCCACTTGGTGTTAGTTTAGGCCTTCGGGACCACTTTGGGTTACGTTAGGCCCTCGAGGGCCACTTGGGTCAGGTTAGTCCCTCGGGGGCCACTTGGGTCAGGTTAGGCCCTCGGGGGCCACTTGGGTTAGGTTAGTACTTCGGAGGCCACTTGGTGTTAGTTTAGGCCTTCGGTACCACTTAGGGTTATGTTAGGCCCTCGAGGGCCACTTTCGGTTAGGTTAGGCCCTCGGGGGCCACTTGATGTTAGGTTAGGCCTTCGGAGGTCACTTGGGGTTAGGTAGGCCCTCAGGGGCCACTTAGGTTAGGTTAGGCCCTGGGGGGCCACTTGGGATAGATTATACCCTCGGGAGTCACTTGATGTTAGGTTAGGCCTTCGGAGGTCACTTGGGGTTAGGTAGGCCCTCAGGGGCCACTTAGGTTAGGTTAGGCCCAGGGGGGCCACTTGGGATAGATTATACTCTCGGGAGCCACTTAGTGTTAGGTTAGGCCTACGGGACCACTTTGGTTTAGGTTAGACCTTCGGGGGCCACTTGGTGTTAGGTTAGGCCTTCGGGACCACTTCGAATTACGTTAGACCCTCGGGGCCACTTTGGGTTAGGTTAGCCCTTGGGGACCACTTTGTTTATGTTAGGACCTCTGGGGCGATTTGGTGTTAGGTTAGGTTAGGTTAGGTGAGGTTAAGTTAGGTTAGGTGAGGTTAGGTGAGGTTAGGTTAGGTTATGTACGGTTAGGTTAGGTGTGGTTACGTTAGGTTAGGTTAGGTGAGGTTGGGTTAGGTTAGGTGAGGTTAGTTTAGGTTAGGTTTGGTTACCTATGTTAGATTGTGTTACGTTAGGTTCGGTTAGGTTAGAATACGTTAGGTGAAGTTAGGTTAGGATAGGTAATGTTAGGTTAGTTTTTATTTGGTTAGATTAGGTTAGGTAATGTTACGTTAGGTTAGGTGAGGTGTAGATGTGGTTAGGTTATGTGAGGTGAGGTATGGTTAGGTTAGCTTAAGGTCAGGTTCGGTTACGTTAGATTCGGTTCGATTAGGTTATATTAGTTTAGGTTTGGTTTGGTTTAGTTTCTTTAGGTTCGGATCGGTTAGATGAGGTTGGCTTCGTTTCGGTTCATTTAGGTTACAATGGAAAGAGTTTTGTATGTGTGTGTGCCTGCACTCACGTGTGTTCACGTGCATGTGTGTTAATATTTGCATTTGCTTGTGTATGTAAGCGTGTGCGCGCTTGCGTTGTTGAGAGAAAAAAAGGACCATACGTCTTGCACTGGCGTCTACTCTGTTTACATTCAACGTCTGAAAGCTCCCGCAAACGCCTATCAGCAGACTCGAAGGTTGTTCGTTGAGGATGGCGTCTATTCGGATGTTGCTCCGCGTACATGACAACAGCTCTTGCACAATTACCTTATGCTGTGCCTTAAATCAATTGCATACCACAAGTTCAGCATAAGTGTTAAGATGTTCCATTTTGCTTTCAGGTAATGCGACTAATAACTGAAGTAACTTCTAATCAGGTGGCAATGTAATCACCAATAAGGGAATAGGTATCTTGCGCATGCCCGTATAGAATAAATGCCAGTGTTAACATATCACTGTTCACACGTAAAAAAATAAAATAGAAATAAAAATAAAAAGGTGGCCTGCCGTGATTCGAACCATCAGTGTTCTAATCTCAAATAATTGCTTTAACTATTAAGCCACACGTTAACTACACAGAATCTGCGTGTTTTACTCTTAAAGATCTCATTGCGTACCGATTCTACTCTAAATAGTATAGTACCGTGCAATCATCTGCTAAGTTCGACATTTTAAGGAATTTGATAACCCAATATTTCAATTCCTTCTGGATTTTTTCGTGTTGAGACTTGAAAGTAGTTTTGAAGTTCCTTAGGACAGGTTACTGGCCCGACGCTAAGTAGTCCAGTGGTAGGGCTGCTACCTTTTAGTCTCTGGACAGACATTAGGATACCGCATTTACTCAGTACCTGATGGAACGGTTATACCGCCGTGACTCGGTCCTCAGAGCCTCGTTTGTGAAAACGGGTTGTACCACGAGAAGGTGAGGATGAGAATTGGGTAGGAGAGGTTATACACACGTCACTACCCCTTACAACTCTTTTGTATGGTAGCGAAGTATGGACGTTGAAACAGAAGGATGTACAGAGACTTAGATCTGCTGAAATGAGATATCTTCGGAGGACTGCAGGATACACACTACTAGATCACAAAAAAAAATGAAGACATCTTAGAAGAATTACACATGGAATCTTTAGAAAACAAAATTTCTGATTATAAGTCAAGATGGATACAACATGTTCATCGAATGGAAGATCACAGAATACCCAAACTAATGTTAAGAAGGAAGAAGGAAGAAGAAGACCAGGACGTCCACTCAAAAGACTTCTGGATGGTGTTTCTCTTGAGGCCGAAACAGGTCAACAAATGGCCTAAATTCGTGAATGTACTATGATGATGATGATGATAACCCAATATTTCATAAACGTTGTTGATGTATCTCGGAATTTATACTAAGATCTGAAATTATTCTAATATAACTTTCTCTCCTACTTTGCCTTCCTGTTGATTTATCTGTATCAAATACCGATTACTTTGATTCCCTGTAACTCGCCCATTTTCCCTGGTTGAACATTGGTTCCCATCTCAAATTACTTGTATAATACTCCTCTGTACGCAATTAAATTTGTGCGGTATAATTAATTTACATTCTGTATATTATTGACATAGATCTATTATATATTTTTTATAACCTGAAAAAAGATTTTAATTCCAGTGATATAATATAATAGTTTTTGAAGAGAAAAATTATACGCTCAGACCGGGACTTGAACCCGGGACCCTTGGTTCTCTAGACCAAGTGCTCTACCAACTGAGCTACCTGAGCAAGTACCGATCTAAACGCAAATCTTTCTCTATATACATTGTAATTCCCATCCACCAAATGCTGTGAAGCCATGCTTCTATCTTGCGAATGGCGGCTCCTTTATTAAGAAGACATATTTGGGAATTATACATTACAGCCAGTACGGCGTATAATTTTTCTCTTCAAATATGATTTATCCATCATTGAGATGTACGAAATCAATAATAAAAACTTGGAAAAAGCCGTACTGGCTGTAATGTATAATTCCCAAATATGTCTTCTTAATAAAGGAGCCGCCATTTGCAAGATAGAAGCATGGCTTCACAGCATTTGGTGGATGGGAATTACAATGTATATAGAGAAAGATTTGCGTTTAGATCGGTACTTGCTCAGGTAGCTCAGTTGGTAGAGCACTTGGTCTAGAGAACCAAGGGTCCCGGGTTCAAGTCCCGGTCTGAGCGTATAATTTTTCTCTTCAAATATGATTTATCCATCATTGAGATGTACGAAATCAATAATAAAAAAAATATATAATAGTTGTTTATTATGTTTATACTACTTCGTATCAGAAATTTAATTATTAGTGGTGATTTCAATTATCTGCTAATATGCATATTGAATTCTTAGGGCAATAGAATGCCAAGCAATAATTATTAATTAAGTAATAATTTAGATTATATCAGATAATAAAATAAACCTTACTTTAGACATTAAAGGTTAACATCATGACTTATAATAGAAAATTAAAATGTGACCAGAAAAATTATTTGAAAAAATAAATTCATAATTTCTCTAACCAATAAATCTACTTGACATCTGTGGGGACAATATAATGCCAAGCAACATTTGTTTGTATTTCACTTTCTGAAGTTAATTCTTCGTCAGAGCGTGGCAAATACTCAGAATCAGAGCTGTTATCACTATCTAAATCACTTAATTCACTATAAAACTACAATTTATTTCTGCAAGCTATTTTCCATAAATTCCCTTTGTTGCTTAACACTGTCTTGCAGTTACGGAAGATGCATGAAGGATTAGGGCAAGGGAAAAAAACTTAACCCTTTTTTTTTCAAATACCCCAGGTTGTCTTTGGATATTCCTGGTGTTCTCTCCTGGCATGGCGTACTTATAACCCACTTCTGAGGTTGGGGCGCCTGGAAGGCGGGGTTACGTTGTCCCGATGATATGATGGGTGATGATGATGATGATCATAGTGGTGCGCCAGGAGAGTCCCTAATCCTAAGATGAATATGAATGATGATGATTGCGATGACCATATAATTTCGGGTACAGTTTGGGCCTTAAAGTTTTCCTGACATTTGTCTTACAGATGAGGAAAAACCCCGATAAAAATCTCACCCAGAAAAACTGTCCCGACCGGGGATCGAACCCGGGCCCGCTGCGTGACAAGGCACCACGCTACCTCGAGACCACAGCGGTGGACAAAAACTTAATACAATACCATATGTTCAGTTTACTGCAGAAACACTTGACACTAGACTATTCAAAATAATATTAGGCCTACATACAATATGGCATGACTAGTTAAGTTTTGACAAAAATATGGCTTGGAACTTTCTCTCCGGGACCCCCTCAATTCAGGTTTTGCGAAGTATTTAAATAGGCATTGTATGTCGTTATACTATATATCATTACAAATATATTATATAGGTAGTTTCTTCAATTTAACAAAAGATATAGCCTATGTATTCCGTAAACCAGCAAAGTGAGATCATTAATTCGACTTACTGAGGAATTAGCTTAGTTTATACAGATCTGCGTGATCGGCTTTTTCATCTGCCAACGGGAAAAACTGAAGATGCATGAAGAATTGGGTTCAGATGGTATCCCAGCAGAACTGATAAAATCAGGTGGGAGAAAAATTGATGGACAAAATTTGTCGGTTACTTTTGGGAAAAAGGAACTCTTCCGAATAATTGGAAAGAATCGAATATTATTGTACCAAACTATAAGGAAGGAGATAAAACTGATTTAACAACTACAGGGAAAAGTACAAAATTCTAACAAATGTATTATTAAGCAGATTTACTACCTATATTGATGACACAATAGGAGACCATCAATACGGATTTTAAAAAAAACAGGTGTACAACATAGGCTATTAGATTTTTAGTATAGGACATATTTTAGAAAATAAATTGGAATATAATGGCACTGTGCATCAGCTATATGTAGACTTTAAAAAGGCATACGATTCAATTAAGTGGGAAAAGTTATAGGCTTATAGTATTCTACTGGAGTTCGGAATTCCTAAAAGTTAGACTTATTCGAATGTGTCTAAATGACACAAAGAGTAGTGTGCGTATATGCAAAGAGTTTTGAAATTCACAATGGGTTAAATCAAGGAGATACACTATCTCCTCTACTATTAAATTTTGTACTATAGTATTCTGTCAAATCTATAGAGGTTGAAGAAGGCGTACAACTCAATGACATTAATAAGCTGTTAGTTTATGCTGATTATGTAGTATTAATAGACGATAGTGAGGAGATACTAAGGACTAACAAGCACACTCTATTGAGTAACACTAAGAAATTGGGACTATAGTAAACATCAAGTAAATAAATGCAAGTAAATAAAACTAAATATAGGCCTATATTCACACTTAGAATGACATTAATACATAATGAAAATCGACAGTTAATGACAAATGACGGAATTTTTTAAGAAGTGGCTGAATTTGATTATCTGGTAACAATAATAATAATTATTAATATGAATGAGATGCACAAAGATATATAAACATAGCTGAAGTCTGGAAATGTAGCCTATGTTATTATGCATTAGAGGGAATCTTGTACCACCTTCTCACAAAAAAAAAACAAAGTGAAAATATATAAAACTGCTGTTCTCCTAGTTATATTATGTGGATGCAAAACATGAACTCTTAATTTAAGGGAGGAAAAATATTATGAGTATTTGAAAATAGAGTACGTAGGAAAAAATTTGGACCAAAAAGAGATGAATAGACAGACGAATGGATAAGACTACATAACAGAGACCTATAGGCATATAATCTTTATGAGTAAGTTAGCAGGACATGAATGGAGAATGGAAGAGGGAGACAGAAATTCCTTGTAGAAAAACCAGACGGAAAGCGTTCAGTAGGTAGTCTAAGAATGAGGTTGGAGAATAACATTTACTGTGTTTTGAGGGACATATATTATACAAGGAATGATTGAAAACGTTAGATCAATATAGGGATGTATGGAGAGCTTATATTCGCGCGGACATGAACCATACTGTTTCGATAGTGCCAGAGATATACTTGTTAGTTTTTTTTTCTGGCAGATTCGCGCGGACATGAACCATACTGTTTCGATAGTGCCAGAGATATACTTGTTAGTTTTTTTTTCTGGCAGATTCGCTTGTTTTGTAAGCAGAGATGAGAAGGTAACCAGTATAGATGACACATTAACACAAACTCAGAACCTAGAATCACCTCGCTGCATCAAGAGTCATCTACCCAAGCAACTGTTACCTAAACAACTGTGGACAGTTAAGCCCAAGGTAAGTTTTACTTGATCATAATCCTAACATTCGTCTCCCATCCCTGGGGTCTCTAGTTGGCGTCTCTGTAACCCCGTGTGGGTTTCGTGGTGGATGAAACGAAATCTCGGCAGGTTTTTCACGGGTTCCTCCCGTTTCTCCCTCTCATAAATATCATTCCTCACAAGACCAGTATTTTATTTAAATTATTAGAACTATTATTAATGTTAGTTAGTGATCCCACAACAGGCCCGGAGGCCCTTGGGGTAGTAGGAGGTTAGGGCTCCCACTTTTTCTAGACAATCAGCACTTTATGTCAGCTGGGTTGTCAGCCCTGCGTGACGGCCGCCTTTACCCCAGAACAAGCGTCTGGTACTCATTTCAGTTAGAGGCTGAGTCGACCCCAGGGCCATAGTGCCGCCAGAGAGTTTGGGTCAGTTTAAAAATCCTGACCCCAACGGGACTTGAACCCTCGACCCTCCGGCTTGTAGCTCAGTGCCTTAACCACTACGCTACGGCGTGCCCCATTATTAATGTTAATACCTTTATATATAGGCCTATGTATTACTTTATTTTGTGGGATCTGGGTCTTTTCTTCAAATCGAAAACATTTATTGTCTACATTATTAAGATTGGAATTTATTGTACTTTCGCTTTATCTTATTATATATTTTTATCTAATTTCTTTTAATTATCCACACTTATTTTATTCATTTAGTTTAATTTCATTTGCCCCTGTGATTGTGTGTCAGGCATAGTCGGCCGGCGTCCTTCAGGCTTTCAGTGTTAAGGCCGGTTCGCACGCCACGTCTTAATATACGTTTTATAGGATAGGACAAATCCTACCGATAAAATGTGGCATGTAAACAGCGAAACGTACGTCTTGTCGAGTGGGAATGAAATGCAAGGTCAAATTGAAGAACTGACGGGAGAAGCAACATTTTGTGACAAAACGTACGTTTTATATGTTCCGTTGACATGGCATTTCTCATGCAAGTGTCTTGTTTCTGTGTGTATGGTGTTACCAACTCTAGCAATTGACTGTAGGCTGAGATGTCCATTCGCAAATAATTGCGCCAGTCATCAGGTTCGCTTCTCAGTTATTTCAGTAACAGGACGAATACTGACTTATTTTCAGAAGCCACTTCCTTGACCATTTTTTTCTTTTTCCTCTTCATCACTTTTCCTCCCAGTCGTTGAATCCTTACGAGAGAAAAAATACAAGAAAACAACTGGGCTTCCTCCATAACCAAATTAATGATGTCTTTCTCACCTTTATTAAAATAAATCATTGACAATACACTACAAGTAGAGTCTGGATTGGAACTGAGGTAGAAAATGGAGGAGAAAACGTTACTGTGTAAACACTGGACAAAACGTACGTTTTGTATGATCGACAAAACTCCAGGGGCTTTATAATGGCTTAATATTCTTAGGGAAAATAAATCAATGGTGACAATATAATAATTTAAAGACTTTTTCCTGTTTTTCGTTATATGATTTATTGTAATTGTAATTATATTGTTGTATTAATTTAAGTAGCTTAAAAGAAAGAGCTTAGTGTACAATAAGACGTAGCGCGTAAACCGGTATTAAGGGACTTCATCGCATCTCATCAGTCGACCCGACCTTGTGTCGGATACGAGTTGAGGAGGAGAGTTTTATTTGTACTTAGTTTCAATCATTGTTTAAACCAATCTCTGCCTGTTAATTTTAATACAAAATTGGGCTCAACCTTTTAACAAGTGACATGGCTTTTTAAATACAAGGGTATTCGATAAATAATAGTAACACTGCGGGGGGCACGCCGTAGCGTAGTGGTTAAGGCACTGAGCTACAAGCCGGAGGGTCGAGGGTTCAAGTCCCGTTGGGGTCAGGATTTTTAAACTCACCCAAACCCTCTGGCGGCACCATGGCCCTGGGGTCGACTCAGCCTCTAACGGAAATGAGTACCAGACGCTTGTTCTGGGGGTAAAGGCGGCCGTCACGCAGGGCTGACAACCCAGCTGACATAAAGTGCCGATTGTCTAGAAAAAGTAGGAGCCTTAACCTCCTACTACCCCAAGGGCCTCCGGGCCTGTTGTGGGATCACTTTACTTTGCTATAACATTAGCCTACAATTGTTTTAGGTTACTTTTGACAACTCGAACTTAATTTATAGTCTCTTGTCAAGTCAACTATACGTTGCCAAATCCTTGGAAGATGACGTGCACTATTTCTGGATATCTGTCTCATTTGATTGATCTATAACATTTAGGATATCAACTCTTAATTGTAATCAAATGCCTCATAGAGGTTCTGTGATCTTTGTGAATAAGTTAGAGTCACAAGAGCTCATGTATGGTGAATTTGGTGGATGTTCCGAGTACTTTCCAATTATACGTTCTAAACAAATTCTACTGAACATCTTTTCAAGGCGGTATTACTTATTAAATGTGAAAAACAGTGAATGTATTCACAAAATATTGCTATTTAGAGACTTTCAATATTACAGACTTACACAACAAAGACTGAACAACATTATGCTAGAAGATTACAATGGTCACCACTAAGATCGCTGATTTACAACAGTGTTGCCATTACTATAGTATGCCCTAGTATCTTAATAAATTCCTGTCAAATTTTATTCTTGCGGTTTGTTTTTAAAGTTATTTACTACCATTTGAACATGATTTTGCATGTTTTCTAACGAGTATTTAAATATATTCGTTTACAATAATCAACTAGATACGTTACGTAATGATGTGGCAGCCATATTGATTTTCACGAATATTCTGTGTTCCAATGAAGCCAACATAACAAATATATATTTTCAAACTTCAAATTAATACAATGCAGGCAACACAGATTTTATAAATTATTTTGTATCATTTAACTATTTACACTAAATGCACTATTAACACAAAAAACCACAGTAATAACTATAGTTCAGTTCTGGATTCTGTAGCCGTATTTGAGGGGTCTACGTTGTATCGTGCGGTAAGAGGGGAGGATGAGTTGTAGATACTGCCAGTAACTACACTCAATTTTGAAAACATAATAGTTACTACACGTTGACATGTTTATCTACTAGTTCTGTGTATTATTCCACGAATTGTCATGGCTACATCTAAAAGAGAGAAGAAAATCGCACTGTCTAATTCTCCTATTTAAGATCCTACATACCTCGATTCCCAATTATTTATCATCCCGTTTCCAGTATCTATCCTCAAACCATAACCTAAACACAAGATCACAACATAGTCTCCTACTTAATATACCGCAACATAGGACATCACATCACTCCATGTCATATACCATCTCCACTTCTCGCAACTGGAATTCCCTACCACAAGAAATAAGGGGCTGCCGGACATTGGCATCTTTTAAAAGAAATCTAAATTTATATTTGCTCTAAACTCGACTTCATTATTATCCAGTGTAAGATATATATATATAATATATATATATATATATATATATATATATATATTAATTGGTGTTTCGCGTATAATGTATCATATTTATTATTATTATTATTATTATTATTATTATTATTATTATCGTATCATTATTGTTATTACCCTATAAAATGTTGTTTGTACATGACATTTACATTGCTACATTTATTGTATCTTTAACTGTTTATAATTAGTATAGTGTATATCTATATTTGTCGAATATTTATTTGTATTTGTGCTGGTTGAGTGGAAGAGAGGGCCTTATGGCCTTAACTCTGCCAGAATAAATAAAGTATTATTATTATTATATATTATTATTATTATTATTACTGAAAATTTATGTTTTCTCATTTGTTTGAGAGTGTTCATTATAGAATAGTGTTGTTATTATAACAATTTATTTTATTATTATCGTTAATAAGAAAATGTTTTTTACATGGCTACTACTTCCCTCCCTCACTCGATAATGTTACCTCATACCACGCGCCTTAGACGGCTACAGTTACCAGAACTGGATTATAATTTAACTACAGGATAAACTTCACGAATGGCTTCCATTATTTTTTGTAAATGGTCTGCTGATATATTTTTGCTAAATATGATCAAACTCTACCTACAAGACATATAGTTATATTGAGTTTTTTTTTGTAGGCTTTTTAAGTCTAAGATTTCATTATTAGGCTATTATGATGCATAGATGTTTAGGGTGTTTTTCGTGGGGTTGGTAACACGTGTTCAAATATAATATATTGTAGGCTGTAATGTCATGATTCCATACTGTAAACGCTAAGCGTGTGCTGGCGGATGAGCATGGTAAATGGTTGGGACTTAGAAACATTTTTCGTGTCACATATTGGAAAGTATTTTCATAAAATTGTATTAATGTTTAAAATGTAAAAAAATTGTGATTTTTAAAATACCGTAGTAGACTCTCGTAATGAACCTTGGATTGATTTCTTAACTACTATTCTTGTATTTGAAGATTATCTACGTAACCAGAGAACCAAAAGATGTAGCAGCGTCCTACTACCATCACCACAGACTGTTGTATGGATATACAGGCTCCTGGGAACAATTTGTAAATGCCTTCACAGGAAGTTACGGTAAGATCAACCTTATATTATTTATTATTATTATCAAAATATGTTATAGAAGATGGCTACAATATATCTTCACGTTGATTTTGGCGTAAAAAATTCACACAGATTATCGTGTAATATTTCACTAACTAACTCACTGGCACCATCGAACCAGTTCGTTCATGGCCGCGCGGACATAAGTTTTGCATACATCCTTACCCTGAGCTAATGTTTCCAATCATTCCCTGTATAATCTACTTCCCTCAAGTTATTCTCCCACTTCATTCTTGGTCTACCAACTGGGCGTTTTCTCTCTGGTTTTCTTACAAGAAGCCTTTGGCATGGATTCCCTGAAGTAGTCCTCGCCCGTAGAACCGAATGGGGGACTATTTTACCCCAGTGGAACTCATGTCCGCGTTTTTTGACGGTTTTATTTTTACGGTGAAACATTGTCACTCTTTCGACCAAGGTACTTTTTTCGTCTGGCTTATCACCTTCGATCAGTCCGGCATGGGTAACTCTATCGGCAGCAATGCTACCGCCGGCATAGCTCCCAGGATCATTTAAACCATTCGATTCAGGTTTAAATGCTCAATGCATTTTCCCAGAAACGGGATTTAAGTTACCTTAAATTATATTGTCTATTTTCAGACATTCAAAACAAACAAAATATAACGGTACTTGAGATCACAATAAGGGTGAAGGCAAAAACACATTCCTTTACTATTCATAAATGTTAACGAAAGATTACCCTGCCAAGGGATGTACAAAATATTGCAAAATATATAACAGCAGAGTTAAGCGGATGTACCTCGTCTTCTGAGTTGAAGGTCATTTAACTGCTGGTGAGTCTACCTCGTCTTTTGAGGCGAATGGGTTAAGCACGTAAGCCACTTCACCAGGACAAGATACCAAGGGGAGGGTAATATTTCACTAAAACTTTATTTTAATTCTACAAATTAACAGTATCAGTTTACTCACAATTTGCAATAATAATTAATCTCGATTTAAAGTTTCTCTCTTTCACAATTATTTTACAGTGACTGATGAGTCCACTCACTACAATTCGTTCTCTCTCTTAGCTCACTTATCGCTGTCAAAAACACGATTGGCTGGCTTCCGTCTTCGCCACTGTTTGTATAGCCGGGACGAACTTTCTAGGCTTATGTTATGATACAGACCTTTCTAGAATGGAAATTTCTGGTCAACGATCCTTCCCTAAAGGGGAAATAGAGATTAGTAGAAATATCTAGAATGAGAGCTTAGATAATTCGTTGGTCTGCGCGGGTCTTTCGACTCGCGAATCGGTGGCTCGCAAATCTATTTTTACCAATGCGAGACCACTATTCTCTCCTTCATCCGCGAAATTCAAATGTCATTATTAAGACGCTTGACAATATGATTTTACATTGGTTAAACCGTTTGTTAGAGTAAGTAACTAAATTATCTAACTCTCTGGCACTGTAGAATCCGGGGGGGGGGAGATTCTATGCTAAAAGTCCATCTACATTAGACACTATTCAAACAAAAAAGTCATCTTTCCTTAACGGTGCACCAGATTATCCAATAATAAACTCATCTGGTGTACATTAACTTGTCATTTTCTCGCCTAACGAAATAAAATGAGTATAGGTGGACTCCTGGTGTAGAATAGCCGAATCCTTCCTCAAATTATGGTTAATGTTATTCTCCCACTTTATTTTTGGCCAACCTAATGGATGTTTTCCCTCGATTTTCCTATAAGATGTTTTGATTTCCTTCTTTCATTCCCCATTTGTGCCACATGGCCCTAGCATCGCAGTGTACAAGATTTAATTGCTCTTTATCATTAATTGATTAATTAATTTGTTTTTATTTTATTTTTCAGTAAATTATGGCTCCTACTGGGATCATGTGTTAGAATTCTGGAAAATACGTAATGAAGAAAATGTATTAATTACTTCCTTTGAAGAAATGAAAAAGGTAATATTTATTGCATGATATTACCAACCACCTAGAAGAATCGCACATACTTATTGACACTGACATATTCCTAAAACAATTATCAGATACACACTCCCTGACGCCAGAGGTCGATGTGACCTTTGATCTCCTGAATAATAGGATTCCACCTTCCATAAACTAAATCTTCCTGTCTCCAGCTTATATTTTCAAATACTCTAATATCCTTTTCTACTTCGTCAATCCACCTATTTCTTGGGCTCATCTTTCTTGTTTCACACATATTTGCTCTACGTTATTTTATTTATTTATTTATTTGTTTGTTTACTTTGGTACACTCTCTTCCAATATTCATTCAAAGATTTTATATAGATAGTTCAGACCGTTGGGCATATTCTTGTTGAGTAGGATTATATGATTGGTTTCTTTCAACATTTCAATTTATTCGAGAATATTAATTCTCGAGTTATTACTCTTTCTGTGTGGTATTGTCAACACAATGTTGAATAAATATGTTTAAATTATAACTTACTTATATTATATATTGGCAAAGCTTGATGTATCCTCATTACATATAAAATCTTTAAAATGTTTATTAAATCTTGTATTAAAATGTCTTATTGTTCTGTCGATATAAAACTTTTCACAACTCTTGCATTTTATATTGTAGTCTATACATCGCCGTTTTTATATGTAACTATCCCCTTTATTTAATTATAAATTGGACTATGTTATTTAATTTATTGTCGGTTCTTTATGCGATCCTTAGGCGTATATTTTTATTGTGATTCAATGGATATTAGCTAGTAAAATTATTTTTTTTTGTGGGGGGATATCTGAATTACGTTAACGAATTTGAATGGAAGAGAAGGCCTTATGACCTTAACTCTATCAGAATAAATAAAACTATTATTATTATTATTATTATTATTATTAAATATGTATATTTTATGCAGCTGTATTTAATAGATGATAAATGAATGGATGAATATATTTTCTTTATTTGTTTAGAATCTTCCTGCAGTTATTAAGTCAGTCGCCAAGTTCCTGGACCGAACACTGAGCCCTGAACAACTTGAACAACTGTGCGATCACCTAAGTTTCGACTCCATGAAGAACAACCCAGCTGTTACTATGGAGAGCGAGATGGCTTTATTCGACAATTCACATTTAGGAGGCAAAGTGCAGCCCTTCATAAGAAAAGGGCAAGTAGGTGGATGGAAATCAGAATTTACGCCGGAACTCGCACAAAAAATTGACAAATGGACTGCAGACAATTTAAAAGGCAAAGATTATTTACATCAACACTAAATTATCCTAAGACTTTTCCGGAGATTCAGTGCCGCATTCACTAACTCTCTCAAATCATCTCTGTACCCACAAGGTAACTGTCAACCATTGGACGCTAAAACCTACCTTGATCATTCTCCCAGAGAAGCGTTGTAATGTGCCAAGGTCGAGTCCTAAAAAAATGTCTGCCGCTTCCGCTTTTAACGTGTAGTAGTAGTAGTAGTAGTAGTAGTAGTAGTAGTAGTAGTAGTAGTAGTAGTAGTAGTAGTAGTAGTAGTAGTGGTAGTAGTAGTAGTAGTCCTGGCCACGCCACTGGGAAGCATAGGGCTTAGATAAAAGTTTGCCAGTGTACTCTGTTGTTTGTGAATGCCTTAATTTCATTCCAACTCATCCCTGTCTGTTCAGTTTCATCACTGATGGTAATACTCCATGTTGTCCTAGGTCTTCCTCTTCGCCTTCTGAATCCCTGGGAGTTTCAATCAAATGCCATTTTTGAGATGTTATAATTCTCTCTCCTTAACACATGATCAACCCATTCCCAATATCTAAATTTGATTTCTTTACAAATTTAATTTTGATTTGTTCTTCTCCAAAGTTCTTTATTTGTTATAATCTCTAGCCACCATATACCCAGAATATTTCTCTGGCAACAATTTACAAAAATTTGCAATTTCTTTCCAAATGTATTAGTACGGCTTTCCAAGTTTCGCTTTTATCGTATAGCTAAACTTTATTTTGTGTTCTCTATTCACGGTCCGACACAATAAATAATGACACGAGAAATTAGTTTTTCGCCAATTTAAGGATAAGATTATTACAGTGAGCCCTTTCGATCATTTTACATTGTGATTATTATTGTTAAACTAGAGGCACGAACAGTGTAGTGGATGGCATTGCAACATAAATTGTGATTATTATGTCTCAATATGATTATGAAAAAATCAAATTATTTTGTGAAATGAATTTAATATTTTGTGTTAATATAAGAAAAAAACTGATTTATTAATTTTTGCTATAAAATAACACTATAAAATATAAAAAGATATCGGTTTCAGATATTTTGTTGTTTTGTTTTAATTCTACAATATACCCGAAGATTTAATCGATTTATTGACGATTAATTATCTTCAAATTCTTATTCTATCTACGCCCTATCCAAAAACAAAAAAAAAATATTTAATTTGAAACCAAGAAAATATTAAAACAAGTGTGCCATTATTAATTTAGCTTTTCTTTCCAGCACATCTATAAAAGGTTCCTTTACAAAATTAAAAGTTTCGTTTTTAAGTCGCTTAAATGCTTTGAAGCAAATTAATCTAAGGCCAAAGAAAAGATGGAAACAGCAGCAATTTGGAGCCGGACAGGCTAGTAAATAAGCCTAAACCGTGACGAAGAAGAAGAAGACTATAGGTTATAGCCTTCTAGACCACCAAAGAAATTCAACAATAGCCAGAGAGTTAAACATCGTACCTATATCTGAATACCTCCAAGAATATATAAACAATTGGCTAGCCCATATTCAGCGCATGGATCGTCACAGAATACCAAAACAAATTCTTCACTCCTCGAGGCAGAGGATCTGTGGGTCGACCTTTTTGGAGATGGCGGGAGACCGTAACGGGCCACTGGGCCTAATACTTGAAAGGACGATGATGATGATAATAATAATAATAATAATTATTATTATTATTATTATTATTATTATTATTATTATTATTATTATTATTATATAAAATGTTATAAAACAATAGCGGATCCAACACTACTATATGGATCGGAACCACTGGGTCAACCAAGAGTCAGGAATGAAGATTAGAAATTTCAGAAATAGGTTTTTGAGGGATGCGGCAGGCCATACAATATCAGATTGGAAACAAAATGAAGATGTACGGACATAACTAAATACATTCAAGTTATTAGATAGGATTCCAGAATACAGGGCGAATGGATGGACCACATCAATAGAATGTATAACAACATAATCCCGAAACAGATTCTTCACTACAGACCACTAGGACGAAGAAATGTAGGAAGACCCAGTAAATGATGGAGAGACCAATTCTAATATGATATCGGAACATACCTTAAGGTCTAATCCTTGATACTGCTGATGATGATAATGATGACGTTGACGGGGATTTTATGCCTTCATTCCACCATCATAAATTAAAATAAAAAACTAAAAAGAAAAACGCAAATTTATTTTTAATTATCTGTATAATTTATCTGAGATGAATATAATGGTACATCAACTATACGTAGACTTCAAAAAGGCATACGATTCAATTAAGGGGGAGAAGTTATATAATATCCTGCTAAAGTTCGGAAATTCTAAAAAGTTAGTTAGACTTATATGAATGTGTCTAAATGGCACAAAGGGTAGGGTGCATGTAAGCAAACAGTTTCGGATATTTTTGAAATCCATAATGGGTTGAAACAAGGAGATGCACTATCTCCTCTACTATTTAATTTTGTACTAGAGCATGCCATCAAATCTTTAGAGGATGAAGAAGCCCTACAACTCAATGGTATTAATAAGCTGTTAGTTTATGCTGGTGATGTAATACTATTGGGCGATAGGGAGGAGATACTAAAGGACAACACGCACACACTTCTGAGTAACACTAAGAAATTGGGACTGGAAGTATATATCAATGAAACTAAATATATGGTCACACATAGAAATACATTACATAATGGAAATGGACAGCTAATGACAAATGAGGGAAATTTTGAGGAAGTGGCTGAATTCAAATACCTAGGAACAATAATCACAAACAGGATGAGATGCGCAAAGAAACATAGGCTCAATTCTGGAAATGCGTGCTATTATGCATTGCAGAGACTTTTGACTTCCCAACTCCTTTCAAAAAACGTTAAACTGAAAATATATAAAACTATTATTCTACCAGTTATATTATATGGATGCGAAACATGGACTCTTACTTTAAGGGAGGAAAGGAGATTACGAGTATTTGAGAATGAAGTTCTTGGGAAAACTTTTGGACCAAAGAGAGATGAATGGACAGGTGAATGGGTTAAGACTGCATAACAGTGAACTACATGGTCTTTATAGGAAGCCAGATATAATGAGATCAGTTAAGTCTCGTAGACTGCGATGGGCAGGACATGTGGCACGAATGGGGAGTGAAAGACGTGCATGGAAGCTTCTTGTAGGAAAACCGGAGGGAAAATGCCCAGTTGATAGACCAAGAATGAGGTGGGAGAACAACATTAACTATGATTTGAGGGAAGTAGATTATACATTCAGGATAGGGATGTATGGAGAGCTTATGTCCGCGCGGCCATGAACCTCCGGGTTCGATAGTGCCAGTGAGTTTTATATATATATATATATATTTATTTATTTCTCCCCCACGAAAAAAATCTGAAAAATGCTTTAAAATAAAGTGAGAAGTTGAGTTGAAAGTAATCTAAAATCAGAATATTTGCAATGTAAAATATGTATTAGTTAAAGCTCAGACAATGAAGCCATCTTATGACTAAAATTTGCAACAAACAAGTGAAAACTAAACTAATCTGGTGTACTAAATCGCCCAATTTCTCATCCTAATTTTAAAACTAACGTAGGTGAACTCTTGGAATAGAATCATTTTATATGTGAATAAACATGTTTGCAATTGGTTCTAGCGAGAACATTTGTGTATTACATTGGCCAACACGACGCTAAAAGTCACTTGTTCTCCGATAGAATATTCACTGGCGATACGATACCATAGAAAAGCCATGATGACTTCCAGCACCAATTTCTTACTATTATACCGAAGTGATTAATTGACAAACAAATAATAGGCCTAAATTTATTTACTCAAATCCAATAAGAGATGCATTATATGAACATGTTTGTGTTATGTATTGAATGTATTCTGATTGGAAAAGAAGGCTAGACACACCTTGCAACGCTCGTAAAACAATCCCTCCACAGTAAGCATATTTGCCTTGATACCTGTCCAAAGGTGGAGACCGACCTCGTAATAAAAGAAAAGTAAAATCACTCCGCATATTTTCCTACATAGAAGACAAAACCAAATGTCTTTTTACCCAATACCACAACAGTTTCAGGAGTTACGACTTTATTTGGCATTCATTTTGAATTCCACTAAGTTTTATCTGCCATCTGTCGTATATATTGTGTTGTGTTTCCTATCTTCTTGTGACCTCTACCGTATTAGATATTTACGTAACATTTTATCATGCAGAACTACATCATGTAGCTCATTTAAAGAGCCCAATTTTACCACCAAATTACTAAGTTAAAGAGAATACAAGCCATAATAAGTGCCACTGAATTACAATCTTGTAAAAAAACACACCACATGCTACTGCAAAAATGGAATATAAAAAAATAATTGCATAACACTTTGGATTTTCTTACAAATCCAATTTGTTTTGAGTTCTGGCATGCCAAATAACTAATTCACTGGCATTATCGAACCCTTATTTTTCTAACAAGCAATGGGACCTATTGCGTTTTAAAATTTGTTCAGAATTTGGCAATAATTTGAGAATAAAGAACTTGGATCATAAGCTCTCCATGCATCCCTATCTTAAGCTAACGTTTTCCAAACTTCCCCTGTATAATCTACTTCCCTCTAATCATGGTTAATGTTATTCTCCCATCTCATTCTTCGCCTAACTTTTGGGCGTTTTCCTTCTACTCTACCTACAGAGTTCCCATGTCTCTCTTTCATTCCCTATTCGTGCCACTTGTCTTGCCTATCACAGTCTACGAACCTTAACTGCTATTATATCTAGTTTCTCACAAAGATCATGTAGCTAACTATTATGTAATCTTCTCCATTCGCCCATCTGTTTATCTCTCTTTGGTCTAGAAATTATACTAAGTTCTTTATTCTCAAATTATTGCCAAATTCTGAACAAAATTTTAAACACAATAGGTCCCATTGCTTGTTAGAAAAATAATGATCATCATAATTAGAAATATAAAAAAAGAAAAGCAGATGGTCGGAGAGTAATTGGCTTGCTGAACTCAGTATTAAGGAGTGGAAACATCCTTTACAAAACAAATACATTTTTATAAGGCTATTATTGAGAGTATTACGTTATATGAATCAGAGAGCTGGACAATTAAAAGGTGCCAAGCTAACAAGTTACAAGCAACAAAGATGATTTACTGGACTATTTAACTAATGCCCCAAATGGGAGTCTATGACCAATCACGTTTCAATGATTTCTGTTTTACAACCAATCAGAGTCGTGTTTCACGAAATATTTATCAGTGTTATAATTACCATATTAAAGAAATTTCCTCCTTTTTAATATTCTGAACAGATCTGACCATTATTTTGCAGTGACTGAGCCTATAAGAAATACGGCTACCAGATTGTATATATAGTGCACATAGCGCTTGCAGGAGTTAATATAAAACATTTGTAGCAATTTATTATACCACCAGAAAAAGAAACCACTGTTTGCACTTACTTAAATGTATTTTTTCCCAGGTAATAATCCAGAAAAATATAATTGTCATATTTACATCATACGACATCAGAAATGAATTAATATACAGTTTGATGTGTTTCATTTTTTCTCCAATAGAGAGCATTCTTACAATATTGCGTTCCTTTGGCAATAAATAGTATGATCTGGTAGCAGTGATAAACAAAAGAAGCAGATGAAGCGTACCTATCGTTTCTCATTTGTTTTCAAACATCGCCGTTTACATTAAATATATAAATATTTTAAAATAACTATAGTTAAATAATGATTTGTGAGTAAACAGCTTAATTTTATTCGTTAAATAGTCCTAACAAATGCCACTCTTGATTTCCAAATTCTCTAGATAAATTCACTCCTCACTTCGTGAGTCGTGGATTTATCGATAATTTGGAAATCACTCGTGGCATTACTTATGATAAGATCATCGCAGAAGTCCAGATAAGAAAAGAAAACAGAAACGCTGAAATTATGAGAATTATGAAAGTTGAAAGAAATGTAGTCTATTACAGACAGTTGAAGAAAGGCAATTAAGATGGTACTAACATTTCAAGTAGCTGATAGAATCCTTAAGATCTTGGAGTAGAAAATATATAGGAAAAAAAATTGGGAAGACCTAAAGAAGGTTGGATGGATGATGTGAGATGAAGTATCCTATTAGTTAACTGGGTCTTACAGATGAGGATGTTCAGAATCGCTACAACTGGAGAGAAAGAATTTCTTGAGGGGACGGAAAACCACT